>JAAGKR010009090.1:0-28114 GCA_011419295.1 Clarias macrocephalus | reverse complement strand
ATATAGATATAGATGTATATATATATATATATATATATATATATATATAGATAGATATAGATATAGATATGTAGACTTTCTTTAATATATATATATATATATATAGATATATATAGATATAGATATAGATATAGATATGTAGACTTTCTTTAATATATATATATATATATATATATATATATATATATTAAAGAAAGTCTACATACAGGAGTTTTGCTTAATTGTACTTTTCTGGTAACACAGCCACAAGTACCTTTATAGGAAGAACTGTCTGAATATAAAAATCAGAAGTGTTATACAAAATATAGGTTTTATATATAAAAACTTCCTAGACTTGTGTTGTATCTTAATTTTGGTGTAAACAGGTTTTCTGTTCATTTCCTCTGGACAGCGGGACATGACCATGTCCAATTCTTGTCCATGGTCCACACACAGACTACAGACAAGGTGGGATCGTTGTCTTTCGGCTGCTCCCATCAAGGGTTGCCACAGCGGACCATCCAATCAGCACAACAATGTTTTTGTTTGTTTTTTTACACTGGATGCCCTTCCTGACACACTCTTCCTATTTTATCCATAATTTCTGACCGGTACTGCATCCAGCAGCTCAGGTCTGGACACCGGGTTGGAATTGAACCCAGGCCTTCCGCATGACATACGAGAAACTTACCTCTGAGCCACCAATGCACATAGTGGATAGTGATTAGCTAAAAAAAAATGATGTATTGAACTATTAGACTAATATATAAAGGACACTCGTTCTCATTACATCTTGCAAAGCACGAAAATGGTGTTTGTCCTGTTTCAGTGTATCTTGTCTGACCTCTTCAGTCCCTCGGCACCTGTACGCAGAACAAGCTGGAGCCCTGCTGAGAACGAGCAAACATTTACATACACTTTCAAATGCATATTAGGAAAATATGCAGATGCTCATCTTTGTCTTTGTGAATCTATGAGAAATAAATATCAGTCGAAAATCTGTGTAAAGTAAAAACAGAACTGCAATGAAGGCAACATCAGTGTTATAAGTGTCAAGGTATAGCTTTCTACAACAGAAACTCAGAAGACATGCAAGAAGTCAATAGACCCCCGCTGTTTTAATGTAAAATGTGCAAGGCATGTTCAAGTCAAACTGGGACTTGTGATTAAATTTCTGCTGAATGACTGACATTAAAAGAAGACTTCAGACAAAGTACGGTGATGAGACTCTTAGCATTTGAACGGTGCATGCTGGGAGCCCACTGCAGTCATTCCTATTAACATCCAGCGAACATCTGATTCAAATCGACAGATAAGCAGAAGAGATGCACTGTCCGTGGGAACTGTACGCACAATTATTTACCAGCACCACTTGCACATTATCGGAACTCATGTACTGTAAGAGTTATAGCCGCATCCCCCGTACAACCCTGACCTAATTCTGAGTGATTTCCACATGTTTGGGAGTTAAAGGGGTTCCTGGTAGACCAGTGTTTCAGACATGAAGCAAGCAGTCAGCTCATGGCTCTGGTGTTCTGAGAAAACTTTCTACCTTGAAGGTATCCAAGCCCTAGTGAAACACTGGGATTATATAGAGAAATAAAAGGTACATGATGCATGTTTTACATTTTTAAGTTAGCATTTATACATACTTCTTCTTATGTTTTATTATTCACAATTTCAGCATTTCAGATTCAATCTTGGGCTGTATCTTAGAACCACACCATCTGCTCCAAATCCAAGATAAAGTGTTAATAAAGATAAAGGAATTTATCTAGTAATACACATACTAAGCATTTAATTTCCCCTTTATCTTGAAGGAAATACAATCTTGCATTGTGTTCAAATAATCTAGATGACACTGCACTATTACAGTGTGGAAAATAATTGATCATTAAACACACATCAGTAAAACACTGTGAATAGGGACCACTGAAGTTGGACAGCTAACTATAATACACCCCACTGAAACCATCACAGTAAAATATAAAGTAAAAAAAATGATAATCAAATAATAATAATCAATAAATAAACTTTTTTTTACATTTTTTTTTAGAGAAATTGTATATAGCATGTACTGCTGTATGGTGGCACGGTGGTGTAGTGGTTAGCACCGTCTCCGTGCACCTCTGGGGTCCGGGTTCAATTCCCGGCCAGGCTCGATTCCCGTCTCTGTGTGCATGGAGTTTGGATGTTCTCCCCGGGCTTGGTGGGTCCAAAGACATGTAGGTTAGGCTAATTGGCATTTCCAAATCATCTGTAGTGTGTGAGTGAGTGTATGTGCCCTGCTATGGATTGGCCCCCTGTCCTCCTGGGATAGGCTCCAGGCCCCCTGCGACTCTGAATAGAGGATAAAGCGGTATAGAAGATGAGTGAGTGAGTGCTTCTGTATATAGTGTATGTATTGCTTCATGGGCTTCTCTTTCTACCCTGATACTCATGCTCCGTAAAAGCTTCCCTCAGACCACAAAACCATTTTATACTCCCTATCAAACTGAAGCCTTTTTTTCTGATGGAAATGCTCTTACTTTCACTATTAAACATAACTATGATTTTCACTGTTGGGCTGATACAAGCAGAAAATAGTGAAGAAGATGTTATACAATACTGTAACCAATATTGCAGCAACATCCAGACCTGTGCATAAGTTTTGAAGCCACCCCTCCCCTTAGTTCTTCACGTTCTGCTTCTAAAGAGCCAGGTGTTCTTGCTTTATAAAATAAAGTCTTGAAGAATAGTTCTCCAGGTTTCCTGTAGGACATTCTCGGCCTTAATTTTCAGTCTAGTTCCTGTACCTGACAGTTTCCGAGCCACACATTAACAATCACACAAGAGACCTATGAATCATTTAAGCATAAGCATGACCCAGTGAGAAACAGGTGTAGATGATGACAGATGATCAGGCAGGTGATTAGTATACTGCTGATGCTGAATGATGAGCGGTTTGGAACAGACAAGAGGGGAAATGAGGTCGCTACTGAGGTTACACAAACACGGAATTTTGTAAATTGTAACTTTTTTGTAACTAAATGTTGTACATTTTTCACAATGCAACATTTGTTCCTATTTCTTCAATTGAATCTACATCATTTAATTCAATATGAAGAACTGAAGGGCGGCTCAACACTTTTGCACAGTACCATAAAGCAGGTTAAAGTACATAATTAATGCAAACATATTGTTTGTTAGTCTGATCTTTTACTTTATCTTAAACACTTTAATTCATATCCAAAAGTCTGTGGACCCCTAACCATAGCGGTATTATTATTATAATGTGTACCACTCTTCTAAAAAGCCTTTCCGCTAAATATTGGAGTGTGGTGATGTGGATTTGTACTTTGACCCATAAGAGCATTAATGAGGTCAGGTACTGATATCAATCAAAGTCAGGGCTCGGTGCGGGACATTGCAAGTTCTTCCACTTGAATCTTTCTCATCATGCCTTCCTGAAATCATAATTTTTTTTTTAAAAAATACAAAAAAATACAGTAGAACTTCACTTCATAGTGAAGAATATATTAATCCACACTTCCTTATCAAAAAAAAAAAAACGTCATCACATTTTGTGGTCGTGTCAAAGATGTTACTCTGTTTCAGAAGGGTCAAACTGTTGTCCTGCATCAAGCAAAGAAAACAACTAAGGAAATTGCTGAAACTACTAAAATTGGGTTAAGAACTGTACAAGACATTTTTAAAACCTAAAAGTATAAGGGTCAACCATCATGATTGAGGAAGGATTGTGGTTGGAAAAAAAGATGTTTGACTGATCGTGATTGGAGATCACTTAACATCTGGTGAAAGAAATACACAGTAGGACTCACAGCTAGAGTTTGTTTACCAGTGAAAGTAAAAGCAGTTCCACATGCACAATGAGAAAAGAACTCAAGGGACTGGGTCTTAACAGCTGTGTAGCCTTAAGAAAATCATTTATTAGTGACATTAATGAAAAAAAAAGGCTTTATAAAGAATAGACTGGATGAATAGAATGGAGCATTGGAAAAGGGTCTTGTGGTCTGATGAGTCCAGATTTAGCCTGTTCCACAGCGATGGGTGCATCGGTGTAACGAGGCAGGCGGATGAAGTGATCATGCCTAGTGCCTACCATATAAGCCTGTTATGATCTGGGGTTGCTTCTGTTGGTCAGGTCTAGGCTCAGAAACATTAAGTCAGCTAATAAGCAGAATATACTGAATGTTCAGGTTTTTCCATCAATACATTTTTTTTCTTTCTTGATGGCACGGGCATATTCCAAAATGACGCGGCCAGGATTTATTGAACTCAAATTGAGAATGAAAGCATGAGACACCATTTTCACAAAATGATTTGCAACCAGAGTCCAGACCTGAACCTCAATGAGAAGCTTTGAAATGTGCTGGAGAAGACTTTACACAGTGGTCCGACTCTCTTATGCATCATCAATACAAGATCTTAGAAGGAAGGTAATGCCACTGATGAAGGAAATAAATGTTGACATTTAAGCACAAGCTTATCAAAACCGTGCCATAATCAAAGCAAAATAGGTTCAATGAAAATGACATTTTGTCCAGCCAGTGTATCTTACTAAAATAGAAAAAAGAATGTAAGACACTCATTAATCAGCACTAAAAATTAAATGATAGTTTAATTAAATATTAGTTTAATGAATAAAAACAAGGGCATATGAGAGCTACTTTCAAGAAGATCTGTTTTTTCTTTTCTTCTGATCTGGTTTTATTGGTTCCTGTGAGAAATCACAAACAAATTTTCACTCACATATTGTCACAAATGTTTTTTTTATTATTAATTTCTTTTTATAGCTTGTAATATTTTAAGCCATAATCCATCTGGCTGACTTTGGTCAATCACTATTAACCATTGCATGTACAAACACACATTCATGACAATTAGATCTATGTGTGTATTCTTAACATGTGCAAGTTATCATAAGAACTACACATGTTTTGGAATAGCAAACCCTGCACCTAAAAATATTCGCCCACAAAAAAAAAAGATAGCACAAATGAAAAAATTTGCAAATCATGTCAAGAAATTGGAGTCCCCCATCTTCAGGGAGAGGGGGAAAAAAGACAAAAAGACAAAAAAAAAAAAAAACAGAAAGCAGCATTTTTCAAGGCTAGAAAAAACTTTTCAGTACTCCAAAGAGCAAAAGAGTCTCCATCCGGTGAGCCCATAGACAAAGAGACCAGTGTGATTACACTCACTGAACCAGGAGCCATGTATATACACATAAATACAGTTTATTATGCAGTTTATACAGCGGCGTCTGTTCGTCGCATGCAGCTTGGCTGCGTGAGGTCTCGTGCCCTCACTGTGGGCACGCTCTTCATCACTGTACTACGCTGCTGAAGTGACTTCCTGCCAGCAGGTGGCGCTGATGGACTGAGCAGAAAGAAACGCCGCGTCGATGCTGCGCGTCCTGCACCACACAGGCTCGGCTAAACCGCGTGGAGCAGAAGGGAGGCGTCGTCACTCTGCTTTCTTAATAAAAATCTAATCAGAAAAAAAAAAAAACATCTTAAGACACAACAATAAACAACAACAAAAACAAGAGCACTCTTTATAATAGATTCCAGTAAGTTGAATAACTTGGCTCTAGCTGCAACAAAGGTCATTAATAAAGCAACGTCTTTTACTCATATTTAATCTTATTTATTATATTATGTTATTCATTTAATTCAGCATTGCGCTCTAATCTGATTGGTTAGAAGGATGATGTTCTTCTGGTCTCTCAAGAACATGACAAGGCATTTTTTTCTCTTGACCACAGATGCTGATGAAGGATCAACTCTTCATACCTGCAATTAGGCTAACGATGTGTAGAATAATAATTAAAAAAAAATCTTGTTCTGTCATAAAATGATAATTGTCATCATTGCAAAGTTGAAGTGATATTAGCAGAACACAACATTTCCGGATGTGCTGTTACTGGAAACGTATTCGCTTCACGATGGTGACAGTAATTCCACTTAGCATCAGACTGCATGCCATTATCCTGTCTTTGATGATTTTGCTATAACAGCACATTCCTAAGTGTTTCATTCCTTACGTACCTCTCGCAGAATGATTTAAAAGCTGAAAGCTACAATGATAATGGAAAATATCCATGCAGCTTACCGTACAAATATAAATAGCAAAGCAACAATTACTAAACTAATCAGCCAGATAAAACATGGATAAATGGTTCTTTAATTCATTATGAATTTTTTACAGTTATGTTCTTCTTCTTTGTAAAATTTATTTTAAAAAGTCATCTGATCAATCATCTGTGGGTCTCAGTATTAGGCAAAGACAACCTCAGATGAAGAACAACATGTAACTTTTTTCCACCATGCCATAATTACTCACTCACTCAATCACTCACTCACTCATCGTCTATACGGCTTAATCCTGTATTCAGGGTCACAGGGCGGCCTGGAGCCTATCCCAGGAGACTTAGGGCACGAGGCGGGGTACACCCTGGACAGGGTGCCAATCAATCACAGCTTCCCATAATTAACTGAAAAATGAAGCCAAACAGAAAAAAAAGCATGTGGGCAATACTAAGTCTCCCATGATTCTATAGCTTGTACAGTAGATCCACCTTTAGAAGCAATAACTTGAAGTAAGTGTTTCCTGTATGACATTACCAGTCTCTCACATAATTGTGAGGAAATTTTGGCCCATTGCCCTTTACAACATGGCTTCAGTTCATTGAAGTTTTGGGGCTCTTTCTTATGCACAGCTCTCTTTAGGTCCTGCCACACTATTTCAATTAGGTTGAGGTTTCAACTGTGACTAGGCTATTCCAAAAACTTGTTTTTTTTTTCAGCCATTCCGATCTACAGTAGATTTACTGATGTGATTCGGATCATTGACCTGTTTTAAGTTTTAGCTGTCGGAATGATGGCCTCATATTTGCCTCTAGAATACTCTGGTATACGGAGGAGTTCATTGTCAACTGCAAGGTGCCAAGGTCCTGTGGCAGCAAAATATCTCCAAACCTCAAATCTCCTCTCCCGCTACTGCCATGATTGACTGTGGGTGTGAGGCGTTTCTGCTGAAATCCTGTTTCTGTTTCTTCACACCGCTTCACTTTGGTCTCATCCAAATGTCCATAGGACATTGTTCCAGAAGTCTTTGTAATGCAGTTTGATGCGGTTTTGCAAACCTTATACAAGTTTCTGTTTTCTTTTTAGACAGAAGAGGATTTCTGTTCTCCTGGCAACGCTTCCACACGAACTTGTTCAGTCCTCTTCTAATTGTGCTGTCATAGACTTTAACATTGTACATGCTGATTAAGGCCTGGATGGTCTGACATGTACTGTAGATCTTTTTTTAATTTTAATTTTTTATTTCTTTGTTCATTGCACACCTGCTGATAATAAATGAATAAAGGGCTGATGATCAGCAGCAGCTGGCTGCAAATTACCCTCTTAAATCCTGTGGAAGCAGTATAGTATTGCCACATGTTTTTTGTTTTTTCCCCCCATCTTTTTAGGCTTCATTTTTGTTAAATGAATAAGGGCACAATGAAAAAAGTTACATGTTATTCGTCTGAGGTTGTATTTGCCAAATACCATACCACTATGATCAGATGATTTTTATATTATTACCCCTCAAAAATCATATAGAATTACTGTATTTAACAATGCTCATAAAATCCTCTGATTTCCTTTGTAAAGTGACGTCCAGCTCTGGATTATGTCACTGTGTTGCCCAGTTTTTCTCTACCTGTTGATGAAGTGTTTCACAGTGTAGTATATGTAACATTCCTTTGTATTCTCTCCTGATTGATATCCATCAACAAATGAGATACAGCATGCTTTGTAAGCTTTTCTGCAGACCGTGGCTGCAAACCAAGAAGCTGTGAAGTCAATCCCACAGTAACAGCTGGTGTTTATTTGGAGTTAATCAGAATAATTTTATTGATGACAGATGTATGATAATTACTTCTGAACATGAGATTGAATGTGATTGCATCATTTTTATCACAGTCACATTCCCAATTCTAAACGGGTTTATACACTTATGCAACTGGGTTATTATTATAAAAAAAATTTCAAATTTTTACTTTCATTTGATTGTTTTGCACTTTGTTTTTATTTGTTGCAATTTCACATTGAGGTTCTGACATGATTTATTGCAACAACAACAAAAAAAACATCCATTTAAACATGGGTGTGTAGACTTTATTTTCACTGTACATGTGTATCACAGCTTTGTGGCTTTAACAGATTTTCATTCAGTTGCTCGTTGCCATTATAACAGCAGTGCTGGGACCCAGAAATGACCCTTAAAGGTGTTTCCCAGCTGGCCCTTGTGCAGTATGAATTATGACCAAACACATAAAGACAGAACATGCTGTGCTATTACTACACATTGAATAAAAAATAAACACTTCAGTAATAATTGAGAGAGAGTACAGCTTCAGCTCGTACTCTTTCAAGCCTTTATCATGTAAGAATTATAGTAGAAATTTTAAACTTATGAATTACCTCGCTGAGGATGACCCACACTGGCGAGTCAGTGAGCACAGAAAGCCGCATGGCCTCCAGAGGCCCGAACGAGGCCTCCACCTCCCCCTCAGCGATACCGTTCTGAAACTGGCCTACAGAGACAGGCAGAAAACATCGACTGTTTTGACACAAGATTAGACATTCATATACAGGATAATAAATGCATTTTGTGCATTTTGTATGTACCGATGCATGTATTTTATTACTGTGATGTGTTCACTCCTTCACCGCTTTATCCTGTATTCAGGGTCGCGAGCGGCCAGGAGTCAATCCCAGGAGACTTAGGGCATACATCCTGGATGGGGTGCCCATCCATCACAGGGCATACACACATCCTCACATACTCATTCACAAACAACAGGCAATTTGGAGACGCCAGTTAGACTAATCTGCATGTCTTTGGACTGTTGGAGGAAACCGGAGTACCCAGAGGAAACCCACCAAGCACAGGGAGAACATGCAAACTCCATGCACACAAGGTCGGAATTGAACCCAGACTCTGGAGGTGCAAGGCTAGTGGCTAACCACTAAGCCACCATGCCGCCTACTTTAAAGCTTAAAATAAACCGCTCAAGGAACACTGTATATGCTCATAGATTATTGGTACAAAAGTTAAGGGTGCACAGAGTCATAATTAATGGTACAGTTAAGTGGAGAGTTTATTTTTTCATGTGATGAGGTAATGATAATATATACAATAAGACACTGTCTGGCCAAAAAAAAAAAAAAAAAAATCACTGGTTTAGAAGGGCATGAATCAAGCAAAGAAAACAACTAAGGAGGTTGTGGAAATAATTGGAACTGGGTTAAGAACTATCCAATGCACTATTTGCACACATGAATTAGCAACCACATTGCAAGCTAAAGGTGGTCGAACGAAATATTAGAATGTGTGACTTCGATAAAAATTTTTTAAAAAGTAAAAAATGTGATCATGGCAGGTTTGAGAATTTCAGGAGCAGTAGTTCTATGGGTAGAAGTGGCTTACTGATGAGGCAGGTGAGAGGAGAATGTCCAGAATCGTTCAAGCTCACAGAAAGGTTATGATAACTCAAATGACCACACAGCTATGGCGGGCAGAAAAGCATCTCAGAATGCACTACATTTTGAAACCTTAAGTGTACAGACTACAACAGCACATCAATTTAACACATCGATTTCCACATCTTCCCGCCTACAGTGGGAACAGTAAAAAAAAAAAAAAAAGAGGACATCTATAGATTAGATCTTCAGAAGAGCAGGCAATGAGCAGACGTTCCTATTAAAGTGGCCAGCAAAGTATGTTGTTACTGTGTTACAAGATGTTGAGGTTATTCCCTGAGGAGTGTAGAGAGGATCATTTTTTCCTCTAGGGAATGACATGAACATGTGCAACACTTGCACACAAAACAAGAATTTCCGTCAGATTGCTAAACAACATTTTACTGAAACAGCAACAAACATTTTTAAAGGCTAAAACATACTGTAACATGCGTCATTCCATAACTTCTATACCAACACATCTTGGTTTAGCCGGTTGTTAGACTTCCAACAGTATAATGGTATACTCTAGTGGTAATACCTACACGTCAACACATAAATGTGAAGTGCTTGATTACGTGTAAGGATGAATAATGCACTGGAATTGAGCTGTAAATGCACTGGAGTTAGAACTGCTGTGCAGAGTATTTGCACTCCTTAAGAAATAGAATACAGACCCCAGGCCAGATTCCGCTGCGTCGTAAAGACTCATATTAATTGATTTTGTTGAGCTTTATATCGATCTCAAGGCTAAAATGAATTTATGAATGGGACAGTATGAATATTATGTACAATTAATACATTGATAATGGGAGTCTTGGAATCTTCATTCTCCTGTGTGACACACACACACACACACACACACACCTCCACTGCTAGGCAGTGATAATACTGCACAGGTGCAATCTTTTTCTTGTTAAAAAGCACTGTAAATCACAGAAATTGCTATGAATGATGTGCATTAACACATTAAAGGTCACATATTGTTTTGCTTAAGATAGAGAGTTCTCCAAAATGGGTCTGTTAATGTTCCAACTGAAACAGAACTTGATTCTTGAACTTGATTTTCTGTGTTTCACTCCTTTTCCAAACACGCAGTTTCAGTGTCTGTATCTTCAAATGAAATGTCCTCGAAAGCCACGTTGAGAAAGTGCATTCTCGTAATTCATCTAACCTCAGGGACTGGGAACTTTCATGTCTGGTACCTTATCAAACTATCAAACTAGGAGAAGACAGCTAAAGAAGACTAAAGGTTAGCCATTAACAGTTAGCCAATAATGGCTAGCCTAGCTCTTCTTAAAAGCTAAGGAATAATATGTTAGATATTAGCATTTAGCCACTACCTACTAGTCTAACATAGTCATTCTCATCTTTTATTTTATTGCTTTTTTCCAGCTCTCAGCACACCTGATTTAACTACAGTGAAACCTCAGATTGCGAGTAACGCTGTTTGTGAGTGTTCCGCAAGACAAGCAATGATTTTTAATACATTTTGACTATAAAAGCGAGCAAGTCTTGGTTTACGAATACCGAGTATCATGTATCATGCATGCGCTTCTTGTTTTGATGCCGAGCGTCACGTGATCACAACTGAGCCAACAGTTTTTCTCTCACACATGCAGTGGAATTGTGGGTAATCATCTCCCCTGCTGGGTATTAGTGCGGCATCTGTCGCTGATATAATCAACATCCGTGCATGCGTGTACTGTTTACTATAACACTGTGACCACGTGTGTGGGAAGGGTTACTGTTTAAGACGAGATGAGGGAGAGGGGAGAGGCTTATTCCTCCTTTTGTGCTTGCAAATTATTCTCGCAATCCAAGTTTCCACAGTACTCAGCTAAATGGCCATTTCTTAACTGATGTGGATATGATGAAAACCAAAAAATGTGCAGCGCAGGTGGAACTAGAAACTTGAACTAGGGTTAAGAACCACTGGTCTAGCCTTATTTTATTGGAGGTATTAAAAACGTTGAGAACGTCAGATCTGGGCGCAGTTAAAAAGAGCCAGGGTAAGCTAATAATGTGAACTGAGGGAGGGTCCCTTGCTATATGAGGTCACAACCGGGGGAAAAAATTTATTGCCTTGTTTAAGCCCATCAGTACATACAGTAAATAGAAAAAGGACAACCAACAGGGAATGTTTTCTTTTCTTGTTACATTATTTCAAGTAAAATCTTACACTTTTTTTTTGTTAAGCTGTAACAGTCTTCGTCATGGACTCAACTGATCCAGGTCCATAAAATACAAACAACTACATCAGTTAAAGACAAGAAAATTACTTATTGATTTATATCAAAAGAACATAATCTGATTATTCAGGCTGGCACAGAGAGGCAGCGGGTAGCATGATTGCATAATAGCTTCAGGGTTCTTGGTTCGATCCTGAGCTTGTGTTACTGTTTGTAAGGGGTTTTCATGTTCTCTCTGTATGTGAATGTATTTCTGAACTGAATATTTATAGTACAGTTGATTGATCTATACAGTATATGATCTGCATCTGACGAAAGCATTTGGGCATCGGGTGGGAACTGGACCTGAGCCTTCCGCATGGCAGACGAGAAACCTACCACTGAATGCACTGGCATCTTATTCAGACTCATACTCGTAAGAAGTGATGTCTTCTTAACAATGGATGATCTGGAGCTACCAGATATCTCCTACAACAATTCCTATACAGTGGAACCTCGGATTGCGAGTAACACACACACACCGACACCGACACCGACACACACACACACACACACACACACACACACACACACACACACACACACACACTCTCGCCTTTACACCCCCCTTTCCCGGCTTCACACAGACACACAGACTCTGCTCTACACAGAAACTCTGCTCTGTCGCGATTCTTTACAAAGGTAAGGTGCTGGTTCATTTGGTTTGTTTTGTTTTTTTAACTTTACAGCAGTGATTCTGTTAGTCTGCGCTCACGCGAGTGTCATTAGAGAGATTTCTTTTTTTTCCGTTAAAACTGTGTTTCCCTTGTGTGTGTGTTTGTTGTGAAACTTAAAAAGCGAGGTGGGGGAGGGAGGAGGAGTTAATGAGGCGAGGGAAGGAGCTAATTCCACACACACACACACACGCGCGCGCACGCACGCACACACACACACAAATACACGGCGCCTGCGCGCACAAACGGAAACACTTATCTGTTGGGTTTTATTAGAACTTTTTTTAAAGGTAAAGTGCAGGTTAATTTGTTTTATTTTTACTTTATATATTGTATTCATTATTTTTCTGTATTTATTTTTTTGGGCTGTAGAACGAATTATTTGAGTTTTCATTATTTCTTATGGGAAGATTTGATTTGGTTTACGAGTGTTTTGGAATACGAGCCCGCTTCCGGAACGAATTATGCTCGTAATCCAAGATTCCACTGTATTTTTGTCTCGAGGCTTGTCTGAACTTTTTGAACCAAGGCTCATTCATCTCTCAGGGTTAATTTGTGCCTCATTCCTGAACAATACCAGTGTCTGTGCATAAAAATCCAAAGCTTTTCATATTTGCATTGCAACTGTTTGTAGCTTCATTTCACTAAAGCGGAAGTAAATGTCCTAAAAATATATATTTTTCTGAAGTGTTGTCAGAGTTTCCTCATTGTTTTATATCTGTATATCAAATACAAAATAAATGTATAATAACCTAAAACACAGGCATTGCAACAAACTCACAATGAATATCTGCAAGTGTATAGGTGTCTGTAAATATCTTGTATCATTGTACAGAACCGCGATTATGTCATTACATTACATGAAAAATAATATCATAAATAGCTAGCTATACTAGTATTTACATACATTCACATGTCAGCGTCTCACCTATTCTGATGAAGCCGTCCTCTGTTCGCTGGTACTTTGGGGTTCTCTCCTTCTCCTCCTTCAGAGCCTCTTTTTCAGACTGAATGTTCTGAAAGCAAACCAAAATATTTTGTTAAACTACAGTAGACCGTTCAAGTCAAACCTGTACTCTATTTCTCTTTATTTCTCTATATAATCCCCTGCCACACTAATGCACTTATTCCAGCATTTCACTAGTTCCATGCATTGAACTGCCTGCTTCATTTCTGAAACGATGGCCTCCCAGGAACTCCTTTAATGGCCCAAACATGTGGAAATGGCTTGGTGCAAAGTCAGAACTGTACGGTGGGATGTGGCGATAACGAGTTCCTGTAATGTGTAAGTGGTGACAAGTTATCAGTCTATTTTAATGGATCAGGCGTTCTACTCCCTGAATGTTCACAAATGATCCAGACAAAATGCTTGCTTTAAAACCTTTCAAATGTTTTACTGCGACCAAGCGTCTCATCACCTTACTGTGCTTGAAGTCTCAGATAAATGATTTTAAATCAGTTTTATGACTTCCTTCAAGAGAAATATCCTCGTATTTTACACAAATCCAATTCTCATTTCGATCAGTAAGAAGGTGTCGATTAATTTCCACACAACAGCAGAGCCGGCTCCCGGGAGCATAAGCGATAGCTGGCACTTACTGGTTTGACGGACATCGCCCTACACTGCCATGTCAAAATATTTTCCAGTTACAGCATGCATTCACACCGTTTCTCGACCTACAATTTTCAATTCTCCGCGTTGAGTCACAAATCGCTCCGTGCACTTCACATTCCACTTAGAAATGTGCTGATATTTATATGAATGTGCCTCCCCTGACCCAGGCTACAATAACACCTATTGTGTGGTGGACTTGTATGTTTTTCTTTCATAAAGCAGCAGTGACAGGTTTGGATTTCATACCGCTGCCAGGGCGAAACGGTAAAGCAGCGACAGAGAAAGCGTTGCATCTCTGCTCCACAGAAACGAATCGAAGGCCCCGGAGACAGCGCCGAAATTAGATGGCGTGTTTGTGTGTCTGTGCAGGTTCGCATTATGCTGCAGAAACCCCACGATCCAGTGCTGCTTTCGGATTGTGAGACGTCTCCATTGTCTATTTGCTCCAGCTGTCACTTGCTGGAATGTGGCAAATACGGCCACTTCTGAAACAGCCCCAGGAAGCAACACACACACACACACACACACACACATACACACACACACACATATGCTTGTATTACTGTCCTTGTGAGGACTTTTCTTTGCGTTAATTATTAATGCAGCTACGTAATGCTATAACAATTCCTCAACGCACACCGTAGGAAACCTGTACCACCAAGATACAAAACTCCCCCCCAACCCATATACTGTACACACACACACACACACACACACACACACACACACACACACACACACACATTCACACACAGCCCTGCTAATTTAGTCCTTTCAGAAAATTCCACTAAATCTAAGCAGGTCTCTGGGGAGCTTCTGGAACAGTGATGAGAAAAAGCGCGGGAGGAGGAGGAGGAGGAGGTAAAGAACAACAGATACAAAGACTGACGGAAATAGGAAAGGGGAAGAAATATGGGCATGAGAGAGAGAGAGAGATGTTAAAGACTAGTATTGTGCTCGTTCCTTGAAAATCCCGCTATTAATCTCGTAGAAGAGCTTTGGTATCCCACAATAATTTTAAATTACGACCAAAACGTCCTCCTTGTCTTCAGCTTGCCAGTAAAGTACTTTCTAAAAGCAGACACACAAGCAGACACACAAGTCCCCCTTGATCCGTGCACCATAAGACAACCTTCCAGCTACATAAACACTCGCACACAAAGTTTTTATCTCCAGCCGCTGTCACTCGTTCCCTGCGCCAGGTCATGTGTGTGTGTGTGTAGAACTGAAAGGATAAATAGCCAGCACAGGAAGAGGACAGGAAGCTGTTCAGCTCTCGTTTTCCAATGCTCCATTCTAATGTTTCTTTAACGCCAGTAAAAAGGTGCACGTTTTTTTCCTTTTACGGCTTTTTAAGCTCGCGTACAGTAAGACGTCACCCGCCTACACCAGCAGAAAAAGCTTCAGCAAACTACAACCCGTCGGAAGCGACCCGGTCGTTAGAGACACGATTAAAGTGATCCTAACGCGATCGTCGGTGCTGGTGCTCAGAAAGAAACGGCCCACGCGAGCGCCCGTGCGGCCTTGCAAAGAGCTCACATTGATTGGCGAGGAAGAACGTCCAGTCAGCTCTTCACAAAATGAAGACTTATAGATTTTTTCTGTGGACTGTAGAGGCAATTATTTAGGCAGTTTAGAAGGAAAATAGGACTTTGCACTTTATCGTTTTAACCTGACAGATGGCATTTTCCTTCCCATTATAAGCCTAGTAGAATTATTGGCATGCTTCATGAGAATGAGCAAATTTTTGTATATAATGTGAACAAAAAGGCAGCACGGTAGTGTAGTGGTTAGCACTGTCGCCTTGCACCTCCAGGGTCCGGGTTCGATTTCCGTCTCTGTGTGCTTGGAGTTTGCATGTTCTCCCCATGCATGGTGGGATTCCTCCCACAGTCCAAAGACATGTACTGTAGGTTAGGATAACTGACATTCCCAAATTGGCCGCAGTGCGTGAATGAGTGTATGTGTGTGTGTCTGTGCCCTGCGATGAATTGGCACCCTGTCCAGGGTGTACCCCGCTTTGTGCCCTAAGTCTCCTGGGATAGGCTCCAGGCCCCCCGTGACCCTGAATACAGGATTAAGCGGTATAAATGATGAGTGAGTGAGTGTGAACAAAACCAAACAAAATATCCCAAGCACAGTAAATATATTTGACTCTTTTACAAAGGATAATAGTGAAAATATCAATGCTAAAGGCTTCCATGACGTTTTAAAAGGTCCTATTGCACTCGCCTCTGCAGAATATTTCAAGCCAAAAGCACTGTGTGTCACGGGGCAGGGGCGAGTCTAGGATCAGGAACCTTGAGCAAGGGTTCAACCCTAATGAGAATGTAACATGTATAGCGTCTCGCTAGTAATACCTTGATATTAATAGTAAGTCTTATTTTATTATAGATATTATTTGATTATTAAATATACAGTACTGAGCAAAGGCGGCACGGTGGCTTAGTAGTTACAGTAGCACTGTCGACTGGCACCTCCAGGGTCCGGGTTCGATTCCTGGCTGGGTTCGATTCCCGCCACTGTGTGCACAGAGTTTGCATGTTCTCCCCCGTGCTTGGTGGGTTTCCTCTGGATCCTCTGGTTTCCTCCCGCAGTCCAAAGACATGAATGAGTGTGTGTATGTGTATGTGTGCCCTGCGATGGATTGGCACCCCGTCCGTGGTGTACCCCGTCTCCTGGGATTAAGCGGTATAGATGATGAGAGTCTGTATGAGTCCGTAGAGTCATGGCCATAAATTTGAACCCGAACCCTGGAGGTGCACGGCGACAGTGTTAACGACTAAGCCATGTTAACACTGCGGCATATTATTCCGACAGAGTGAAAAATAAATGACTATCTAAATGTCAGTGTGGTCATAATTTCCGTGTCACAGTTGCATTTATCGAAAACATTCCAAAACAATGCAATACGCATTTCAAACTATTGCAGGTGTTGCATCGTTTCCAGTAACAAGCTGCTTCCGTGGTATCCAGTATGGCATGCCTATAATCACATCAACCCTTTAGTGCGTTTATTGTCCCGGCAACAAACGGCATGAACTTAACTGGATAACAAAACTGGTCCGAGGTCTGTCAGTTCCCCCTCATTGGCATACATAGGTTAAGTAATCAGCTAATTAACAGGCTTTTCTAATTGGAAGTAGGTGTAATAGAGCTGGGAACAGCACAAAAGAAAAACTTGCAACGTAGGTGGTCCTCCAGCAGCCAGCCTGAGAACCACCGCTACACAAAATGGGCCGTATGGATGGACGTCCTGTAAATATGTTCTACCATAATGTCCTTCGCTGTGGTATAAACCAAAACACAACCTACTCCTTCACTCCTCCTCACATCATCACAGGCAGGATCTGACTGACTGTACTGTAGGTGGAGGAATTAACATGGACACATAACAAACACTCCTTTCAGAATGAAAACTGCTAAAAGCAACAATAACATCACATCACAGTTACACGAATCAAGTAGGACGCTGGCCAGACTGACATGTGGGATGTGAGGACTAAACAGCACATCATCGTTGGAAGGTTGTCAAACGAAACGCTGGGGACGCAAACAAGATGTGCTACTGATGTACAACTCCACAGCATCCGTTCAGCTTAGTTTGCATTGATGGAACTGCCTATAACGTTTTTAACTTCAGATCTTTTACTTGTCCTTTGGAATAATTAATGTATTGATGATTTCTCCGACATATACAGAATTAAAAGTTTTTTAAATGCTAGCAGGGTTAGCAGAGTTAGCCTTAATAAAGCAGGCTGTTTGCCCCGAGGTGTGTGTTCTAACGCATTACATATTTGTGTGTAGGAGCAAACTAAGACACACTCACATCAAACGGTAGCACCTCCACTGTAGTGTTGAACAACTTGTCTCCAGGGTGCTCGATGTTCCCACTGCGGAAGAAGTACCTGTGCCACACACACACACACACACACACACACACACACACACACACACACACACACAAACACACAAACACATTCATTAGATCAGGTGCGTCAGATCTATGGGCATTTTCACTTAACTATTGAAAATGATTTGACAGCTTTTTCAAGTATTTCACATTTAATTTAAACAGACCATGATGAAGTTCCTGGTTTGAACTCTGGGTGTCAGCATCATGCCGAAATCAAATGTAAAGATCTGAGTCCTCTTCGCAACTTTACAAGACCTTTCAACGGGTCTATATTAATGTCACCGTCATATAGCGGCGAAATGAATACTTCTGTAACACTATTGGATTTATTTGCCGTTAACCAGTTGAGGAGGACTGAAGCCTGTGGAGGATATCTGGAAAGCACTTAAAGTACTAAGTGCTCAAAACTTCCCGTTTAAGATAGTCATCATATACTAAATTAAGCGGCACTGTAACGCCAATCAAGCCAGTCTGCTATTTATTTCCTTACTTTTTATAACAGCCCCCCGGCCCACATTCGCATATTTTTTATCCATCTGGTCCCCAATAAGCCGAGTTCTGGCTGCCAACACCGCGTTATACTGTATTATTATCACTGGCTCGTATCCTTCCGCGCTAAAAAAAATCCAACATCATGTTTAGGTAAGGAATCAATCATGATAGGATGGGCTGTGATAGGATAATAATCAACCTAAACCTGTGAAAAACATAAAGGACTTGGGACCTTCCAAAAAAAAAAAAAAACCTAAACAATCATCAGCATATAAGAAATTATCTTAATATATGTAAACAAGGACAGTATATAAATGCCCTGTAAACCTGTAACTGGTCTTGAAACTACAAGACCATTGAGAATCGCGTTTCGACCAATCAGAATGGAGAACTGCAATCCTGACGATAAATGGGAAACGATCCACAAACAAAACGTTTACTGTTTTGTCATGCAATCATGCCAGACGCTCAGGCTGTTCTTCTATGCCTAAACCAGATAACACCACCAAGTCAAACAGTGATGCCTCGCTGGCTCCATGGATTTTACTGAGCACATGGTGAGAGACCAGATAACAGTGTATGTTATTAATAAACTATTGTTTATTAAAATCGAAAGCAGAATATCAACCAAGTCTGCTATATTATATTATAGACATCAGTTTATCTGATTTCCTCTATAATTTAGTTCCATAAAGGAAACAAGGAGAACCAACCAGGGAGAACAAATATTACATTACTATTACATCCTTCTTTCAAGACATGTGACTCCAGTAACTGCTGCTCACGCAACCTTAGGGATCGGTAAGAATAAACTGTAAGAACTTTGGACAGTGAGCTCCATGTGGTCACTCATAGGTTTTCCGAAGAGCATTTCAGTCTGATATTTCTGTGGAATGAACCGAGCCCGGCTGTTGGTTGGATTATGCCTACTTATGCCAGTTAGCTAGCTTTAGCTTAGATAAAACGCTACGGTGAATAATATTAATTAATGTGCATATGTTACTTTGCATTTGATTGAACTCCGTTACCAATACCCTACATATCCAATTGTAAGTGGCTTTTCTGCCGACCGAACAAATGCAAATCTAAAGTGCATTCAGCTCCAGTAATATAAACATCTCTCATCGTCTTAGATAGAAATCTGTCTCTCCCGAAAGGATAGAAGAACAGCCTGAGCGTCTGGACTTTTCTCTGCACAGTAAGTAAGACATCATTTTCCATAATCATGTCGAAAGCTGGAGTCTAAACGACCTCCTGGGCTCACTCTAAGTGATAGCCAGATGTTTCTCACTAGCCACAGGACTCAATGGCTTCTCCATTAGGCTTATATATAAACGTTCCATGGAAGCCTGAAGAATTTGAAATGGAAAAGTGTAAAGGTAACGCTGTAAGCTTAAAAGCTATAGAAAATGAGCAAAGGGTTGAGCTGCCGAGCTGAGTGAGTGCACGTGTGCGACTCTGTGTGAGAGAATCCTGTGAGAAGATCTCGCATAGAACAAGATGTCTCAAGTTCCCATCCCAAGATTCATTTAAAAGCCTATAAAATATAATAATTCTTTTAAAAAGTTCTTTTCTTTTCTTTGTGGTATTAGTCGTTCAGTGTCATTCACTGAATAATTTTAACACCAGCTCAACATTTTATTGTTGAGTAATTTGGTATAACAGCTTCTTTATTATCAGTAGTTCTAGTCTCTATGCAAAGCAACCACAGGCTTATATTATCGAAATCATTCTTTTAAGTTATTAGTTTTCTATAAGCAGCTATAATTGGACTTGTATGGTGGATTGCAATTTAAGACTTTTTTGGAAGGAGTCTCCAGTGTCAGTGCTTTGTAACAGTCAGGGGTAATGCTGGAACTTCACATTCCAAAAGGAATGCTTTGCAATTTGCTAAGAAGGAGAAACTGTTTTAAGTGAGATAAGGAAATAAATGTTTATGTATGTATTAAGTTGCATTAAATGTAACTTAATAGATACATAATAATACATAATAAGTTAATCTTTAATACACTTTAAAGGGCGACAATTTGGCACCATTTTCAGTGAAATCCCAATTCCTGCCTTCTGATTGGCCCCAAAAATACATTTCTGCAAAGAAGCAATAAAAGGGGAGAAAGCTTATTTACTTTTAAAGCTACATGCACATACAGTAAATGTAAAAAGTTTGAAACATGGGGGAAAAAACTTCTGGGCTGCCAGAATACATTAACAGGCAGATTTTGGAGACCTTTCAGACTTATGTAAACTTGTTAGAAAGGTGCATATAGTGGCACCTTTAAAAAGGTACTACAGAACGTGAATTGCTATGGCACAAGAAAACAGAACAGGTCTTTTATACTTGAATAGTATAGACTTAAATAATTCTTTTGATTGTCAATTGTTAAAAGGGCTATACAAATAAAATTGAATTGAATTGAATTTTAAATGATGAATTAGCAACTTTTGGGAAGTCTACTCTGAGTTCGGCGATATCACATCACATCACCAGGTGGTTAAATACAGTTAAATACTTTCATATCAAATCTATAGCCGTGAATTAGAAGTAGAATGTCATTAGGATCTGATTTTTGGCTATTGTGATTTTCATTTCAATAGCACTAATGTTTCCTGTAAGATTTATCTCAATCAACTATAGTTCTTACAGATTTTAAAGTATTAAAATATCTAGTAAACTTTCTGAAATGCTGTGTAACCTGTGTTGCTGATTGTTTAAATTTCATGTTTCACACAAATCAAGAATCTTTATTTCCTGAAAATCTGCTCATATTTCATTTCAATCGCCACCACAGTCCAGTCCAGCAGGGGGCAGTATTGCACCAACTGCCCAAAAACTCAAAAGAAGAAGATGTAAACAGGTTGTATTTTCTGCAAAAGCCGAAAGGTATACAGTATGTTTCAAGGAATTTGCAATTTTATGCTTATAAATGATTTGATAATCGATTTGAATAATTTGAATTGATTCTTAATCAAAAAGTGATCCATCGATTTAAACAGAAGATTGATTAAATTACACAAACTATTCAATTACACAGTTCTAATGAATCACTTTTGTGTATCTGCTTACAGCTTAATAGGTTTACAGAGGGTTTATGGGTAAATATAAAGTGCACAAAATGGATGACTTGCACACTTCTACAATCTCGAGCAACAAGCTTTGTTTCAGGTTTTCAAATTAATTTACGTCACTTATTTGAATACAATTTAAATGATGCAGGACATTTTACTAAAACAAAGATTTTACGCTTCTAAGATTTCAAACAGGAAACAAATCTTATACAACCTCCAGACAATAATACCTCACTAAAAACTCTCTCACCATCCATCCGATGGAGCGGCTATAACGAGCTGAAAGTGTACAGACACTGCTAATGTGCAGGGTCACGTTCACACATAATTTATGTAAATATTCTCACCGTCCCCTTTTTAGAAACACATGTATACCTGGTTGTTCATGCAGTGTTCAAATTACCCAATCATATGGCAGCAGCAAAACTGCATAAAAGATACAGGTCAAGAGATTAAGTTAATGCACAAATCAAACATCAGAAAGGGGGCCATAATGGGATCTCAGTGACTTTGGCCATGGAGGATTTCAGGTCTTTACACTGAGCCCAAGCTGAACACTGGAAAATGACCAGGTGACATTTCTCTGATTTTAAAACCAAACCGTTAAAATGATTACATCTGGATGGGCTTTTTCATCAAGAACAGACAAATGTACTGTATATCCAAGGGCCAGAGATATCACAGCCTGACATCCATCATAACTTAAAATCCAATGTTTCATGTTTAATCTGCATCTAACAACAATTCAATGTATCGATTTGATTACAGTAATATCTAGTTCATCAAAACACATTTGAGTGGAATTTCGTGCTTTGGCAGAACAATGAGGGTAGTTTCAAGTCAAACCGGGTCTTATGATTTGTTAACTTCACTTATTTGAATACAATTCAGTAAAAACTCTCTCTGTAAAACCAACTGACATTTAAAAGAAACTTCATACACAGTACAGTGATGAGCTGCAGTATAACATTTGAATTGTGCAAACATTTTAAAGACGGTTGTACGTCTGTGAATGACGATCCCAGCCAAGGTGGGTGTATGATGAACACTGCCGTTGTTCCTGTGAACAGTGAGCAAGCAAAACACCTGAAAATCCCTGAAAATCGACGGATAACTTGTCACCAACTTGAGGAAGAGACAAAATGTCTGTGGATACTGTACACACAATCGTTAACCAACACCGCCTGCATATTACAGGAAGTCGGCTGGGAGTTACAGCCACATCCCCTGGACAGTCCTGACCTCACTCCAAGCCATCGTGGGCCATTAAAGGAGTTCCTGGGAGGCCAGAGTTTTGGTCGTGAAGCAGGCAGTCCGATCATTACATTTAGTCATTTGGCAGAAACTTTTGTCCAGAGTGACTTACAAAAGTGCTTTGAGGTGTATGTCATTGGATAGATCCTTACGCTGGGGTACTAGCTTACTAACTAAGTACCGTCGGCCAAACAGTGTTGGGAAGAGTTTTTTTTTCTTTTTTCAGGGATTAACCCAAATATTGAAGAAACAGATAGGTCTTTAGATGTTGTTTAAAACTGTAAAAAATTTATTCCACCAGAAAACAGTTTGGTTCCAACATACTGAGAAAACCTGAGACTTTGATGGACACCCAGCACTAGTGAAACGCTGGGGATCCAAAGTCTCAGTTTGACATGAACGAAGCCATGATAAAGAATGCTGTTCTTTGTAACAATCAATATCAGAGCAATGCAAAAGGAAACAACTCTTTATAAGGTAAACCATTAAATAAAGGCAAGACAAGGACAGGCAATAACACCCTCCTTCCAAAGTAACCTGAAGTCAAGAGGATCTTTATTCTCGATCGCTCTCTGTGTTGTTGGCTTTACCCGACATGAAAAATGTTACAGTATGAGAGCACGCTCTGTGAGCAGTGCACGCCCCGCTGGAGGGGTCACACGTGTATGGATGCTTTGGAACCGGACCTAAGTAGAAAAGTGTCAGTAATCACAGATCACAGTGCTCTCCCTGCTACTCAGATCGCCAAAAGACTTTATGTGATAAGATTGACCCACTATTCTATATTTCACAAAGTCTATGTTTTATGTGAGTTATACAGCATTGCAGTGTAGCCAGCTTTAGTTCTTAGCTAACTGCCAAGCTGGAAGTGTCCTCAAGCACTCTAGCACACTACACATCTAGTTTTTTACTTTAAATCATTTAAAATGGATTGCTTTTTCCACTGGAAAAAAAATAAAGCTCTTATTTTATCCAGGACCAATTTCTATGCCGAGGCATGATCTCTATAGTCAGTCAGTAAGTGCATTTACATAGACCCTAATATTCCACTAATAATGGTAATAGTCCAATCTGAATAAACATGCATCATGTAACCCCATCAAGCGGAACAGTCTGACCTGGACCGGCCGGATCAGAATTAACCTTCAATCGGAATGGAAGGGGGGGGGGGAGGGGGGGGTCGTAGACCTTTGATAATCTGTTCAGTAGGTAAATACAGCTTTAGTCATGTAAACACTTGATCTGATCGTTTCTCTTCTGTTGGAATAATTATTTTCTTTCTGCACGTTGGGGTACCATGAGGTGATGCAACGAGTTTCCATTCCTGATCAGTAAACTCTCTGTCTCTACTTCAGGATCTTTGGCAGAGGAAGAGGCTCTAATTGCCTTCCAACTTCTTATGTAGTAAATCATCTAACCAATCAGAGGTGAGACTGACTACTTGTAGCCAATCATAACGCAGAAGTTGGAATTCATCACCAAAATGAGAAAAAGCCTGAACTAACCTCAAAATTGAGGTTCTTCCGTTATATTCCGGGGAGATTAATCACTTCACATCATTTCACATCAGTTCACCATCCATGTAAGCGGTTGATGCTGAAATGCTTTTTCTATTGATTTACAGTTTACTATGACCCTTGTTAAAAGCACTATATAAATACATTTGAGTTAAATTAAGTAGAAAAAGGAAAGGTCTAGAATGTGGATTGATTTTCTTTTTCAAGATTTTGTAGTATTACAACCTGACAATGAAAAGGACTTAACTCGGATTATAGGCCATCAATCTATACCAAACAGCCCATAATGCCAAAGTCGGGTGGAAACAAGTGGGGAAAGTAGGAAAGGGAAGAGATTGTAAGGTCTGATAAAAATCGAACACTTCATTCATCCTGAGAGCGTCATCCACACACTGAAACATGGTGATGGTAGCATCGTGTTAAGAGTTACACTTGGGCTTTTACACATTCACAGGTTTTTGTTCCTTGTGCTAGTGTGTTATACGTTATATTTTAAGCCATGCAGTTAATTGGATTATTATTATTATTATTATTATTATTATTATTATTATTATTATTATTATTTTAGTATTGTTTTTTTTTTGTCCATGCAGAGCAAAGCGTTACTAAAGCAGGCTCCATGCAGTTCTCATGTCGTTTAATTTTCTGTTAAAAGTTAGAATTTAACCCTTCCATGCAGATTTAAACCTGTGCTGTAATATGTGAATGAGAGAATAGACCTAATGTATATATACATATGTATTACTGTGCAAAAGTCTCGACCCAGCCTCATTTCTTCATATTTTGCTTCCTGAGGCAGACTTTCCTGTATTATTTATTTAGTCTTGAGAAAGTTCCTGAAAGAAAGTAGCCTCTCATTTTGAGTCCAGTGTCTATACCTGACCAGTTTCAGAAGAAAAAAACGTACTTTTTTGTTTGTTAAGCCACACAATGACCTATAAACCACTCAAGTATATATATAAAAAAAACTTAAGGCATGAAGCAGTGAGAAACAGGTGCAGATGATGACCGGTGATCAGGCCGGCGATTAATATACTGCTGATGCTGAATGCTGAGTGGTTGTAACAGACGAGAGGGGAAATGAGGATGCTGCTGAGGTTGTTACATAAACAACCAGTTTTTAAATGTAATATAAAGCATTGAGATGTGGCTCAAGACTTTTGCACAATACTCAATGTGTGTGTGTGTGTGTATACCTCTCTATGCGGACGGGGGTGAAGAAGCGGATACGTATAAAGTCTCCAGCCACAGGCGTGAACGCCCAGAAGAAATCCTCGCCCAGATAAGCCTTCTCCAGGGTGAAGTGCTGGTAGGTCTTCAAACTTGTGGTGACCTCGGCTAACGGGTTAGCATGGCCTTTATGGACGGTCTGCTTCCCAAAGTCCTTGTCCTACACAGTTCGAGAAGTCAGTTACAATAATCGAGGTCTTATATTTTCAAAAGAAAGAAAAAATAAATAAACAAGTGAAGTATAAGAGAATAAAAGAAGACAGGATATGAATGGCTTCGCCCCCCAGGTTAGGATTCTTCTGATCATCAACCAGGCAGCCGACGAAATCCAAATCAATATTACACAAAGTGAGCAGCATGGCACTGACACCGAGTGCCAGAGCACAATGCTCTCTACAAGGCGAGGCAATGATCCAGTCAACAAATAATACATAAGGGTCTTCTTATCTCCAGTCTGTTCAAGAGACCCTGTGGCATTTGCAGCGAGCGCCCAGCAGTACAACCAGTTCTTTTAGTCTACACACACAAACCTTGAGCTTCTGGATCTTTCCAGCGAGGGACGAGTGCGTTCCCACATGCTGGAAGAGAGAAGGCTTGAAGCGGATGCGCAGGTTCGCCTTCTGCCTGTCGCAGTGTTTCTATAGAGGAAACACACAGAAGTCACATGATTAAGACTTTAAGACACACAGAACCAAGCAACCTTCTTGCATTTACTGTATACAGTGTTGACTTTGAAAGATAACGTGCACCTTGGTTTTTTTTTTTTTTCTCCCTAATTTAGTCGTGTCCAATTCCTCCCCGTCACTAGGGGGCTCCCACATTAAGGCTACTACTACCACTCAGCCGGGAGGGCTATCACGTGTTTCCTCCAAACCACATGACGCCAGCCAGCCGCTGCTTTTTGAACTGCACGCTCACGCACCGTTGGGGGCGGCATAACACACTCGGAGGACAGCGCTATCCGCTCCTTCCGCCTGCGTGAGCTTACAGACGCCCCTGATTGGCTGTAGAGCCGTGATTAATGTGGGAGCACCAAGTACCTCTCATCCCTCCCCTCTCAGAGAGCTCGGCCAATCAGCTCTCTGTAGACCTCCGGCTGCGAGAGGTTACAGCATCACCCGGGATTGGAACTAGCGATCTCTGGATGATAGGGCGAGCGCTTTTACCACTGTTTTGGCTTTTTATGGGGAAAATAAAAACAACACTTTTTGGTATGATGAAGCAATAGTGACAGTCGTGTCCGGTGATTATAAGGACTTGATCATGTGCACTGGGGCAAATGTTTTTTTTTAGACCAACCCCGATGATTTCAGCATGACCTGCCAGGAATGGAACTGTTTCTCCCCTCCACTTCCACTAAAAACATTCCTGTTACTAGAACCAAGGAATGCCCTGAGGCTGTCAGCGCAGCGTTATCCTGCGGGTAGGGATTTATAAATGATTGCTGAAAAAATCATTAGCATTTAATCATTGGTCTGAGGAGAAAAGCATCGATTTACTCGGAGATACGAGCTATTTTCTCTCATGCAAATCCTATTACAACGGCCTTTCAGCGACTGCACAGAAACACCTCAAATAAAGAAGCATCAAAATTTTGACTACTGCTGGCAAAACATGCTCTCAGAGATACAGAAATACAGCCTCACTCCTTGCTGGTGCTTTAGGAAACAATGAAAATCTAAGCGTCTGGCTCTCAATCCGGTTCACTGAAGTAGCACCGTCACTTTATCTGTGAAAGAAAGAGCTTCATTGTTTGTATGAGAGAGAGAGAGACTTAAAGAAAAAAACTAGACAGGAAGGGGAAAAAGATAGAGACAGACACCAGACGGGCGACCAGACTAAAGAGAGTGACTATAATGACTAATCAGTCCAGAGTAATTATACCATTATGCATAATAATGAGTAATGATCGTTAGAGTGAATAATTAAACAAACAAATGACTGTAATGAAAGAGAGAAAGTGCGAGTTTATTATCTGTGCGTCTGTGTATGTGTGTGAGAGAGAGGGAAGAGGGAGCAAGAAAGTGCATACCGCGTCTTTCTCTGGGTTGCACACTTTCACCCACATGATGTGGTCGAGCAGCCAGTCGATGGGTTTGTCCCTGTAGAACATCAGGATGAACTCCACTATGAGCGACAGATCCAGTGACTTAAACATTTTCCCTGTGACGACAAACATGGAGCATGCACACACACACACACACACACACACACACACACACACACACACACACACACAGAGCGTTAATATACAGAGCATGACATCATCCAGTCCTCTATATCAGCCCGCTAATGACATTATGATTCATACTGTACTGAAAATAGAGCTGCTGCTGAAATTGCCTGTTTTTTCTTTGTTTCATCGTGTTTGTAATGTTATTTTTTAAGCTACTGATTCTTCCATTCTTCCTCTGTGTATCTATCCATCCAGGAACCTCTGTAGTTCAACTAGGGACTGTTGAGGCTAACGGTGTCCACTGGACTGTATTTATTCCCATCTTATATGAGCGTGGAAGAACCTCCGGTCAACATTCACACACTACTGGAAACCCGGAGGAAAAGCTTGGCGACAACATGCAAAATCCATGCAAACGTACCCGATCCCGGAACCGAACCCAGGACCTG
>JAAGKR010009089.1:22500-28118 GCA_011419295.1 Clarias macrocephalus | reverse complement strand
TGTATGTGTGTGTGTGTGTATATGTGTGTGTGTGTATATGTGTGTGTGTGTATATGTGTGTGTGTGTATGTGTGTGTGTATGTGTGTGTGTATGTGTGTGTGTGTGTGTGTGTGTGTGTGTGTGTGTGTGTATGTGTGTGTGTGTATGTGTGTGTGTGTATGTGTGTGTGTGTATGTGTGTGTATGTGTGTGTGTGTATGTGTGTGTATGTGTGTGTGTGTGTGTGTGTGTGTGTGTGTGTGTGTGTATGTGTGTGTGTGTATGTGTGTGTGTGTATGTGTGTGTGTGTATGTGTGTGTATGTGTGTGTGTGTGTGTGTGTGTGTATGTGTGTGTATGTGTGTGTATGTGTGTGTATGTGTGTGTATGTGTGTGTATGTGTGTGTGTGTGTGTGTATGTGTGTGTGTGTATGTGTGTGTGTGTGTGTGTGTGTATGTGTGTGTGTGTGTGTGTGTGTGTGTGTGTGTGTGCATATAAACGTCCCTCCACACAGGTGGCTGCCGGCACCACAGACAGAAATAGAGCTGAGGCCATGCTGGAGAAATATGTCACTGAAGTCATCATAGCCATCGTCAAAGGCTTCTTTGGTTCGCAGTTTTCTGTCAGCACCTCCAATCTGCAGGTATGAAGCACACACGCTCATAAACACATGCACCAACTTTTTTTTTTTGTTTTCTTTTGAGACTGCTCATCACACCCAGTCTCGTTCCTGTCATCCTGTCAACCACGTGTGTCCCTGCAAACCCTGCACCCCTCTGAGCAGCCGCATGGTTCAGCTTTTTCTTTATAATTCTTTTTCAGTCCCATCAAAGCACGTTCATCCGTCTGCTGCAGGCCATCCTCAAACTCTGTCCCTGCACCTGGATCACTCCTCTGCTGAAGACAAACATCGAAGCCTGCATCAAGACCCTCGCCGATGTGGGTGAGTTATCACACGGTGGAGAATCTTACAGATGAATTCAGCATCCTAATAGATCAGTTTAATCAAGTGGTTGCTATTGTGTAGGCCTCGGTGTTCCACTGCTTACATCTCCTTTCGCAAACATTTACTTCATTTATGCTTTCATATTTTTGTTGCATGATTCGTCTTGTCGGTATTACGCAACCAGTTTAGGTAGAGAACCAGCCTGACCAACAAACACGATCATCATCAAGTCAATATCCATGAATTTAATGATTAATACAGCATCAGTAATCATTTGTGCAGAGATTTTTCATGTACATTCTGTATGCTGGCTCAGGAGACGAGGTCACCCCGTAGCAGTTACATTACCAGACTGGAGTACAAGTAATTCTTTTCTAAATGAAACGTTTTATGAGGGAGGTGGGTACCATGGGTGTTTTACAGCTCCAGGATTTGTTCCTAAGCTCTGATTACTGTCTGCTCCCCCCCCCTTCTGAAAACATGCTGGTATCTGAGCTGGATGCTCTAATTTGTCGTGCACGATGGACTAGTATCCCATCCAAGGTGTATTCCGGCTTTGAGCTTTGTTCCAGGTATAGGCTCCGCATCCACCATATAATTTTTTTTTCTTTTTAACTATTCCTTACAGCTAAAAGCCGGAACATACCTCTACCAGTAGATCTGGATGGTCAGGTGAACTTTCTGTCTCAGAAGACTCACACCAACATGGTACAGCGTGCCGCCAAAGAATGGAGGTTTACAACTCGACTTCGACCCCGCAAGGAAATGCTGGGGACGCCAGACTACAAGAACATCATTGAAAAACTGCAGGTAAACTGTACGACTCTGTCTTATTGGCTTATTAAATGTTCCTGGGCATCATGTCGTCTTGTTCAAAAGGGATTAACCTTATTTTGTGATCACACAAACTGATCTTATATTTGTGCAAGTGATAGCACCACCTGTGTGTGTGTGTGTGTGTGTGTGCGTGCGTGCGTGCATGTGTCTTAGGTGGTAGTGCAGCATCTAAAGGACCAGTTCACTCCACTGATGCAGGCTGAGTTCTCTGTTCTGGTCGACATTCTGCATAGTCCAGAGCTGCTGTTCCCCGAGCCAGCACGACTGCGCTGTGAGACTGGAGCCTTCATGACCAAGTGAGAGACACGCTCACTTTTTTCTAATCTACTACAACTTACTAATTACTTTAAGTTACTTTGAAAACATCCGTCACGGCATGCGCCTCAATCTGTTGTCGCTCCTCGCTCACTCCGTAGGCTCCCTACGTAGGCGTCCTCTCTCCTTCTGCAGGTCGGGCCGGCTGGCGATAATTAATGTTAATTGTTCTCAGTTTTTCTCACCCCTTTTTATTTTTCTGCCTCCCTCCTGTAACCCTTCTTCCAAATGTTTTTTCTAAATAAATGAACCCCCGCAGGACCTCGCCTTGTGTCCGTGTGTCTCTGGTGCCAGCCGTATCAAAATGAGCGAACCTGTTACATCGAATCAAATCTAAAAAACTTACATTCCTTATAACATTGTCTGTTATGTCATCTGTCTGTAAAGTAATAATTATTACTACTAAACAAGCTTTGCAAACATTTCACTCACACCACACGCGAAGAAAATGCAAATGTAGTACCGAGTGCAAGACATAGGATTATAAATAAACGGTGAAGTTTTACCTCCTCAACGCCTCCAAAGTCTCAAAACTCAACTAGACATGGAGCACACGGGTTCAGTGGCTGTGAACATGCAGGCATCTGCAGCTTCTAAAGCGGGTACGCGGTGCTTCTAACGCACTTGTGACGCTAAATACCGTTTGATTGGAACAGGTGAGAGGGGAAATGAGGTTGCTTCTGAGGTTGTTCCATAAACAATTTTTTAATTGTATTTTTAGGCACTTTGCAGTAAAACATTTTCCCCCCCATGTCTTTAACTTAAGCCCTATTCGCATGGGATTAGTATTATCCTAAGACCTCTAGTCATTTGTAATAATTGCGTGGATGGTCTGTGATATAAATTCCGTACGGAAACGGCCATGTCTGTACTTGGAAAACATTAGTCCTGTGTGAATCAGCATGTCTGTGATTTGGCCAGGACTTGGCAAGGTTTTTGTTTCCTGTGCGCCTTTTTATCCATCTTCCACGAAGAATGGTACAGGAAGAGAAAGCTGAAAACCATTAGAAGAGTGAAAGCAAAAAGAATGATTAGATGGAGATGGACGACGTGTAGTAGCGTGCAGTAAGGAACACTCTTCTGTTACACAAAGCCTTTGCGCGGGGGGATAAGTCAGTAAAATCGCCGGTTCTGGGTGGGGGGTGGCACAGTGCTATATCTTCAATTATAATTTGATTTTGTCATCACTATGAATGAAATGATGCATAACAGCATAACTAATTCTGAAATGAATATCCGGAAATGAATCGGATTCGATTTAAGCACACTCCTTCCTGCTGAAATAACCAGTACTCAATAGGAAGGAGTTTTATAATTATTAAAACTACTTGTCCAGCAGGGAGATATGAATTAATAAAAAAAATAATAATAATACATTTTTATTCCAGAAGCATGGGCCACTGATTTATTCACCCCTTTCGAATCAACATCTACAGTATATCTCGTAAGTTAAACCATGTAGACGTGGCAGACGGGTCATAGGCAAGGTGTGACTTGAGAGAGGTGTGGAGGTGTGACCCCGGGCATGCCAAAGTGCTATTCGTTACTTGCGTGGGCGCTGATGTGGGTTCCGCCATGAACGATTTCCGATCTTGCGCTAGGTGTTCGAACAGCACTTACCTGAGCATGTGTCAGCCTGATTGGTCTGTACAATTACATAAGCACTTAAGTCTGCATGAGTCACACTGAAAGCCACAGCGTGCCGTCCTCCTGCTGCACCACTATGACTAACCTGTTACTTTCTCATGTAAGGTCAATAAAGTATACATGTGATAAGATATTTTCAGATTTCCTGAGTCTTGCATCCCAGATGCCATGTCATTTCCCACATCAAACGGGGGAAAAAAAAAAACTTTTTAAAAGGTAAAACTTTCTTAACTGGTGTGTGTATGCTTGTAGGCTGATTAAGCACACGAAGAAGCTGATGGATAAGGAGGAGAAGTTGTGTATTAAGATTCTGCAGACGCTTCGTGAAATGCTGGACAAGAGGGAGACTTTTGATGACCAGGTCAGTGGGACACTAATTGGTTCATTCAGAATGAAACAAATGAACAGCAATGTATAATAAAGTGATCGTGAAATGTGTACTGTACAATCATTCACTAATTTTTTAAGAACACATAAGAAGGATGCACATTATCATTTAACATTACTAATAATGTTGCAGCAGACCAGTGCAGAAAATCTTGCAGATACTGGTCAGGAACTTCAGTGAACTTAATATTTACTCTAAATAGAATGTGGAGAAATGTCGTCATCATAATCATCGCCTTTGTGACTTGGTGACATTGTCTGGTTTTGGTGGTGATGGTGCTTCAGGGGTTGGATTGACTATTTTAGAAACTGCTGATCTCCTGGGGTTTCTGAATAGCATGAAAAAACAATAAACATCCAGTGAGTAGCAGTCCTGTGGGTGGAGATGCTTTGTTGGTGAGAGTGGTCAGAGGAGAATGGCCAGACTGATTCGAGCTGACAGGAAGGCCGTGGTTACTCAAATACAACGTAAATAATCTTTATCACCATCGTCGGCGGAAAAATATCTCGGAATTCTAAACGCATCAGCCCTTGATGGTTTCCGTTCTAATGTATGATGTGAAATTTAGCTGAAGCTATGCACATTACCGCTGACTTGTAAATGGCTAGCTGGACAGTTGCATGAACAAGCAGGTGTATAGATGGTAATATTAAAGCGCTGTATAACTTGCGCTGCTAATGTCTGTTTGCAAATACATCACCGCTGTGCTGATATTCAGTACAACACCACAACTTCAAGTGTGATACTGCTTTTATACAATAGTTCTTGAAGCACCATTTATCATTAATAGATTGATTGGTTTATTAAATCACTTATCTTGCCGCACTGATGCATTCCCTTCCATATGTATCTATGGGGAACTAGTGTTAAGCTTGTGGTTTGACGGTGTAATTCTTACCTGTATTATGTAGCCAAAAGAAGAGGAGGATAAATCTTGAAGGTTGTGGATAGTCGTCTAAAGTTTCTCATTACGTCTCCAGTTATTCTGTTTTAGTGTAGCGTCAGCCAGCTAACAGTTCTGGGATTAAATCCACATCATAGGGTGTATAGGCCTTTGTTCGGTACAACTACTGTAGTAGTGTCCTTGATAAAATAAGATAATAATAAAATAAGATCAGTTATTGGTCATGTATGTACTTATATTATATGTACACGGTGAAAATGTTTTTTTTTTCTTTTTTTTCTTTCCCATATCCTTGGGTCAGAGCGCAGGGTCAGCCAGGCTACAGCATCCCTGGAGCAGATACAGATTGGGGTGAAGGTCTTGCTCCTGGGCTCAGCAGTGCCAGTTTTGGTGGTTGCTGGGGCTTGAACAACAGACCTTCTGATCAGTAACCCAGAGCCTTAACCGTTTGCGCCAGCTCATCTCCCTGATTAACGGTTATTAGAACCCCATATAAAGTGATGCATATATTTAAACGTCAGAGTGCTGTTATACTCCATATCGGCAGTCATGATATCCATCTTGTCCTATAAGATTACTCTGTTGTATAAACCTACAACCAG
>JAAGKR010009089.1:0-20000 GCA_011419295.1 Clarias macrocephalus | reverse complement strand
TAGTGGAAATGAGGCATAGGTTGACTTTTATCAAGTGAGATTGTGTGGAATTTCAGAAACATTAGGTAATTTAATCGATCAATTGAAATTGATGTATATTTATGTATGGATAGATGTGTGGATAAAGAGAGATGCAGCGATCAGCCATAACATTAGGATGATGTTCCTCATATTTAGTAGCTCCCCCTTTTCCCTCCAAAATAGCCCGTCCCATCGAAGCACTGCCTCCACTAGACTTCTCAAGGTGTGGTGTGTTATCTGGCACCTTCAGCTCCTGTAAGTTGTGAGAACGGGCCTTCATAGATCGAACTCGTTTTTCCAACACATCCTACAGATGCTCGATTTGATGTGGAGGCAGAGTGAAAACCTTGAACTCCCTGATGTGTTCTTTAAATCATTCCTGAGGTATTTTGCGGTGTGGCAGGGCACGTCACCCTGCTGAGAGAGGCCTCTGTAATCAGGTGACGAGGGTGGGGTAAGATTAGGTGGGTGTTGCGTGTCAAAGTAACGTCCACATGAATAGCAGGATCCAAGGTTTCCCTGAAAGACATTGCCCAAAGCATAATGCTGCCTCAGCTGGCTTGCCTTCCTCCCAGAGTGCATCCCGGTGCCCTAAAAAAATATTCGTCCGAGCAGGATGCCACCGTCCACTGCGCCGTGGTCCAGTTCTGATTGTCACGTGCCCATTGTAGGAATGTGCATCAGTGCGTTTTCGGCCACCCATGGCCAGGTCACTGGCTCATCTGACCACTGCAGACCGGAAATATTGCACATAAGCTGCAGTTTCCTTACGCTTACTTTACTATATCAATTTTATTCACTTAAGCTGTCGGTCATAATGGTAAAGTATTGAAACAGAAGAGAAATTTTGTGTTTTAATGACGTTCCAAATTTTTTTAAATAATGAAAATAAGGATACATAGAATAATTATTTCTTTATGTAGTTTCTTCTATTTATCTAATATATATAAATAAAATTGCTCTCATTCATGCTTGATTGCTTTGTGAAGATCATGTACAAAAACTGACCACAGAACAGACCAAGAAAGTAAAAGTCCTGCCACATATCTGTTCCATCCATTACGTAATACAGCTGATTATAATATAATCTATACATGTATTAGAAGTTAGAAGTGGTCATTGGTCTGTGTGTACGATAGGATAACTTTACCTGGTGTGTGTCTGTGTGTCTGTGTCTGATTGGAGGGATACAGAACCTAAAAATGCTTTCTAAACAAAATAAGTGGCTTTAAAAAAAAAAAAAAAAAATTATGAAACCTGACAAATGAAAAAACAAAATGAAAAAGATCCCGTTATTGGTGGGGCGTATTATTATTATTATTATTATTATTATTATTAACACCCCACCAACACACACTTCCCACGCCAGATCCCACATGACTTCCTTTTTTACTACCTGTGCCTGACCCAGGTTGTTGGAATTGCTATGTAATGCTACTGTATGTACGCCATAGCAAGGATGTCATGGATTAAACAGATGGCAGTGAAATGCGGCAAAAGTAGACAATTTAAGAATTTGAATTGAAGCAAAAGAGCAGTCCTTATTAAAACTGCGATTACAAATAATACATTAAAAAGTATCAGCTGCTTATCTGAATGATGGTAACCCAGGCAGCTCTAGTGAGAGGTGGAGAGTTTCAGCATGTACCTGTGAAAACCTGTCACACATCCAGTTTCCATCAGTTTCCCGAAGCATTCACAAGGTGTTCTCACTGCGGTTGTGTGTGTGTGTGTGTTTTTTTTTTCATTTTATTTATTTATTTATTTATTTATTTATTTTTTCCCCCAGCTTACATGTGCTTCCTATCATTGGTACTTATTAAAAAACTGTGTGTGTGTTCAGGTGATGTAGTAGATGTGTGTGTCCCACAGGTCTGTCGAGCCGGTCATGCCCTATGGCTGAACTGTGTCACGTTACCATGTGGTTTGTGTCATGTGTGTGTGTAAATAGACGTCTCCTTTTTGACAAAGGAAAGAAAAGCTTGTTATATAACACCCTGTCCTCTCTCTCTCCCTCTCCCTCTCTCTTTTAATTTTTCTCTGAATAGCAAGATTCACACCACTGCACTCAAGCAAAGCAGCTTTACAGATTACCAATGTCACACTGCTAAACCCTCAGACACATGCAAACACACAGGCTTACATGCCCGCACACGCATTGTACGGCAAGAAAAATATATATATTCTACAGTACTTGCGTATATTTAAGACGTTTACACTTGTGTAATCAAGTAAAAAACAATGTTTCAAGTATTAGTCAGTGGTTTCAGGTAATGTCCATATTACATTGGGATGGACTGTGATCTCAGTGGCGTTTGTTTGATCATGAACTTGTTGTAGGTGCCAAATGGACTCTACAGTGACGATGAGTTGAAAAGCATGTCAGCATCTACAAATCTCTTTCTAAAAAACCTGCACAGACTTTGCAGCTCTAGCCTATACCATCATGACACCATTGTAATCTTTATATGCGTAATAAAGTTCACGACATATAGGAAATAAAAGGGTCAGGGTTTAACTCTGAGACAAAAGGGAAAACAAAACCAACAGAGCAAATGACCGACTCACAGAGAATAAAATGGCTGTATATCTGCTGCGTGAGTATTTAAAATGCATCACAAAGTGTCAGGTGTTAATTGGTTTTTGATATAATGACTGACTCCAAATGTCTTGCTTATAGCAGTAGTTGATGGAGAATGTAGACAAAACACAGGAGAAGACTGAGATCGAATCGAATAGGCAGCGGTATATGAATATAGGTTATAATTACGATTTTCATTTTGAAACATAAATATGAATATATTCCTGTCTCGAAAACATAATCTAAATAGAGAATGGATGCATTTACTCTGATCAGGGACAGCACTAACACCACCAGGTGACTTAAATGCTATTGATTATCAATTATATACCAGTAAGCAACAGGAGGACAGGATCATGAGCACCCAAGGCTAATTTATTCATTTAGGGACCCGAGGCCAGCTCTACAGAAAACTCGATACAGCACAAATAGCTGGGAAACGCCAATGCTGGATCGAAAGGTATCAGTACACTCTGTGCATCACAGGCTGTCACGTATGTGGCTTAGTTCAAGGTCTTTGTTGCCGCTTCCAAATTCCACCAGATCTCAATCTGAATCCCCCCAGAAGTCTTGTGGGTTCATCCCTCGAGGTGCCAGATCTGTCCCTCCAGGCACAAGGGGAACCTCCGCAATATTGAGCTTATTGTTTTTGTGTTGTAATGTTCCAGATGATCAGGTGTTTAAAAGTATGTTAAACATAATAACCATTTAGTTTTTGGCCATTCAGGAGCTCACGAAAATGCAGGTGTTTGCTGTAATCGAGTTTGACACTCCTTGCATGCTAATGTCTGAGCTATCAAATAATGCTTACAAACCAGGGATGATGAAGGCTTGTGAAGCCAGCCGCCGCATCTTTTTGAGCAGCTGCTCGTGTCACCTCACAGGGCATCCGAACACGTTAGATAGACTAGTGTCGCTTTGATTGACAGGAAACAAGAGTAATGCCATCCCTCCTACCCAGACAGAATGGCAGATTTTGTTCCTAGCTATGTATGTTAATTATGATCATTGAAAACATCTTGCCACTCATCACAATCAGGGCGTTACAATGGGCAATATGATGCGCCTGTTGTTTCCTTGGAAGTGGAAATCTGTGTGGTTATACGAGACCTGATCATACACTGTAAAAGTAATCTGACACCCACAATAAATTATGGTGCGTTGTGTTGTGGCTGATGGTCCAGCAGCTCTTAGACCGATGTATTCTGCTGCCAAGATATTTCACCCGAATCCTGGTTGTCTCTGCCAGACTTTTAAAGAACAGAATCAGTTTCTTGGCCTTCTCACGCTACCAATTTAAACTATTTTAAAATCCTGTGGTCTGAATTGAAGAAAATCCAGAAACGGGGAAACCTACAGTAAGAATATGAAAGAATTTGAAATGTGTCCAACCTTCCAGGAGGTGTTTGGATAGGATTTGAGAAGAAACACTTCACTTTTAATGCCATTTAGAACAGCTCTTAGTGGTAATAATAGGTTGTTTGTAATTCACACTATGGCTTTGTTTCATTTTGGTAACATTTTGGTCTTTTAAGTTTTTATCTCATTATGGGGAAAAAAGTGAAACATAGATTCCCCAGTGTCATAAATGTTATTCTTGCAGTGAGTGACTAATACTAACTGCCTTCACTTCAGCAGGTGACTTCACTCTTTATGCTGAAGATGAAAAATATTTCCCTTAGCTTGCTATAACTGCAGCAATTAAGGTGGTGCAGAGATCCAAGCGCCTTTCTTTGTGTGTTGTGTGTGAGGAGAGAGAGAGAGAGAGATTCAACTTACTGTAATTTCAGGTATCTGGCTCAAGGTATGATTTCCTCTGGATTACTTAAAAAAAAATTTTGGAGGGGGGAAGAGGATTGAAAGATTACAAATGGTCTTAACCCAACCTTTATGCTCAATTATCATTATATATTTTACGCTTATCATTTAGTTTAGAGAAAGTAACACCAGCAACACATCTATATCGCCAATTGCAGATATCAAAGTGAAAAAGCGTGTATTGGCCAAGTATTCGGTAATAGCTTAAAATTGAAATGATGGGTGAAAAATTAAAATGATGGGCGTGTCCCTATGATGTACTGTACACTCACGTTTATAAAATAAAGGCTGTAGAGCAGGATGTACTGACATGCTGGACGACTTTGGCTGCAGTATTAATGCACCATTATTAGTCAAGCGCTTACTCGCCACACAGCTCTCCTGTGTATTCATGAGGACAAATGGGAGCAGAGGACATTTGCTGACCTCTGAAAGTGCAAAGTGTTTAGTGTTTAAATTCAGGGACACTTAGGCTTCACATTATTCTGGGTTTTGTGCAGGACAAGAAGGTTTTCATAGCTTGTAAGTCCAAGTCTAGTGTCCAAGTGTCTAAATTTAATATTAAATTGAATAATATTAATATTAGTTAATATGACTTTTTATTTGATATAAAATCTGCAATCAAGTCTATTAGAAAAAAAATGCATTTAAAAACTGAAAAGTGCGATATTTCCATATGTGGTGATCATATTTCAAATACTGTATATAGTAAATGCGTTATTTAAATATTTTTTTTTCTACCATTTCTTGTACTGTATGTTTATTTGACTTTTCTCGTCTTTCTTGTCTTACAAAGCTTCTGCACAAAATAATCAGAATGCATCTGTCCTGTCGGTATGTGTACAAATAACAGCAAAAAAAAATCCCTTGAATCTTGAGTTTCTGCGGTAATGCCATGGACATTATTATTTCAGTGGACATCGATTATGTTCTCCTACACTATTATTATTGTATATTGTGGATTCACTTGTGTCTGCGCTGCATGTTGGTGGTGTTTATGGATGTGAACGAGGGCTCATTTTACACTCAGGCCTCCCTCCGAGCTCCTTAACCATGTTATCCGGTCACATGTGCGGCTTCTGAAATAGACCTGGGTCAGAGAGGTTGTTTTCGCTCAACTGCTGTTTGTCTTGGACAAGTTTAAAAAATCAACAAGACTGTAGATTGCTCTCACATGCAAGCTTAATTTGTTTCCTGCTGCTGGCACTGGTTATGAAGGCAGCCATTCTAGCATTGCTGGCTTTTTTTTTTTTCTTTCTGTACGAGAACAGTCAGGCCAGTGGATGGAATGAATACTCACAGGAGGGCAAATAAAGACATGAGCCTACTCAGGTCTTGGCTTTAGGGTAAAGGAAAGAGAAGAGAGATGGAAAGGGTAATTTTTAATGCTAAGCCCGGATAGTTTTTTTCTGTACAGACAACCAATACACTCTCTCTTTCTTGCTTTGTTACACATGTCCTTTTTCATTTCGCTTTACTGTTTGTGTTATGTAAGAAGTGTTGCTGTCACCTTCATGCCTAGACAGGTCTATGGGGTTTTGAAATTTATTGATTTTCTTTCAGAAGTCAGTTTCGCCACAGCAAAAGCCAAGCATGCAACATTAAACATTTTCCTGTATATTATCATCAGACATTTCTGAACATCCTTTAAATGCTGATCTCTTCACTCTACTCAGATGACTATATAACACTAGGTCTACAGCATATAACTAACAACAGAAGTAGCACTAGCAACACAGTAAACGCTAACATTGAAATGCTGAACTATTTCTTCGCATGGTTTAAGGGCAATAAGCCCATGACAGGCTCACTGCCTTCTCCGTGCCAGCTGTTCCCAACTCTCACTCATACTGCAGGACCAGGATGTATGGCATGTTCTCAGGTCAGTAAATTTATGATGGAGTGCTGAGCAAAGTGCTCAAGGCTTGTGTTGACAAGCTTGCAGGGGCTCCTTGTCACGAGCCACTTTACCATTGTGCTTCAAGTCAGTCACTATTTTAATAATTATATAAGCCACTATAATAATAGCCAAAAGCCAGTCTCAATGATTACAGACCAAATGCACTTACCTCAGAGGTCATGGAGAGCTTTAATCAACTAGTCCTGAATCCCATAAAATCTAGCCTCTATCCCACACTCAAATCCTTTCAGTTTTCTTGCAGAGCAAATAAATCTACTAAAGACACTATCACCATCATAACCCACATGGTACCGAACCATCTAAAACATCAGGAATGGCTCTGTAAGTATGCTCTCCATCATATGGACATCTTAATCAGCAAATTATAAGACATAGGCCTCTCCATCCCCATCTGCACATCGATTAAAAATACTTTCTTACAAACTGCCCACAGAGAATTAAAATTGTCCCTGTATATCTTTTCTCTATTGCAATAAGCATTGGTGTACCCCAAGGTTGTGTGCTGAGTCCACTTTATACGCTTTATATATGACTATGACTGCACACATCCAATACCATAATTAAATTTCCTGATGAAAAATGAAACTGTCGCCATGATCATTACCGGAGAAGATTTTGGAGTAGACCTGGCATATAGGGATGAGATTTAGAAGTTGTTAGAGTTGTGTTCAGTTAACGTTTGAACACTGAATACCAAAAATGGGGAATGTGTGGGAAGGGTGCAGACCTTTAGACTTCTTGGGGTCTTAATATCCAAAGACCTATTCTGTGGTACCACAGAGGGCACGGCAAAGTTGGCACATTTGAGATTGCTCAGGGTATTTGACAGCATACAAGCACAGGAGATTTTTAGTATTGGACTTTTTCCTGGTTAACTTCTTGCAACACAGACTTAACAATCAGCAAACTGGCATCACGTTGAGGGGTGCAAAGATGGACTTCTTTTCTTGCATGCTATATACTTTACTTTTTGTACCAATGAGATGCGTGCTTTCCTTTATTTTTATAATTTTTTATTTTATTTTTTTTACTTTCAGATCAAAGCCTGGGGTGGAAACTGTGGATCATGCGCCCAGACCAATTTCTTTGTCCGATTTAGATATACGTGCAGGAGTAGCTCAACTCATATCAGTATTTTCTGGGTGTGTTTTAGTCTGACTTTGAGAAGTTCAGTTTGGTACTATTTTACTTGGGCTAACATATTTTCATGCATTTTAAGGGCATTTTCACATTAGGCATGATTGATTTGTACCATGGCCAACAATTTCTCTCACTGGCCAGTGTTCACAGTTTTTTCCTTCATAGTCTGGTATTCTTCAATACAGAAGGTGGCAGAAAGCCCCTAGTAGGTTTGCAATCCAACATTAAGGGACATCTTCGCATCTAACAATTAAGAGACATCTCACAATTAAGGGACATCTAACATCTTCGAGCTATGCCTGATATTATTTATATTTTAGAAAAAATGTTAATTGTAATACTCTCATGTATCTTCCTACTTTATCAGCTGCAGATGTGTAGGACAGAGGAAGAGATGGGTGCATGCTACGTGCACACACAGAGTTCGGACAAGACAGATGGCACTGCCCTTATGTTCTAAGCAGTAGTTCATGTACATGTTCAGGTAGCTTTCTTATCTGAAATGATTTGTGCCCGTATACGCCATAATGTGCGCGAGACCACCTTTTCAAGCGTGTTTAGGGTTAGGCATGTTTCCAAAGCCCAGAAGTTTGTGTTCTCACTGATCAAAAATTAATCAGACTTTTGGGATCAACTGTTCTCGGAAATGCCCTGAAAGTCATGTTTTAGTCAGACTACCACAATGACTCAGACTAACACAGCATGCAAACGTACTGATTGAAAGGAAGCTGCGGGTGGCATTGTACCGGGCAACTGTAGAGAGCCTGCTATCCAACTGTATGACAGTGTGGTATGCAAGCTGCTGTGCTGCAAATGAAAAAGTACTACAGACAGTGGAGAAAGTCTCTGGAGGACATTGCCACATCACATTACATGATCAGTGGGACCAGCGTCATTAAAGACTCCTCCCACCCTGATTGCCACCTCTTTGAACTGTTGCCCTCTGGCAAGTGCCACAGGTCGGCCAAGATGCGCACCTGCAGATGTAGAGACACCTTAAATAAGGAAGAATATCAGCTACTCGTGCTGCAAACACATCCATACTTCATGATGTTAAATATATATTATTTAATCTGTTCTGTGTTCTATTTTTCATTCAAGGTCGATTGTATCATCTATCCTTTTTCTCCCAATCATTGTTTGCTTGCACCAAAGAGTAGCAATTCTAACGTATTTGTATACTATAGAATGAAAGTGCAGGCAATCTAATCTAATCTAATGCCATGTTGGCATAAAACGCTCTCTTTAGTTTAGACTTGTTTAGTGCAGCAGTTCGCAGCCAAAGTTTTTTATTTATTTTGCGCAAGCCTTGTAAAGGCTCATGCTGTAAAACAACTTATTAGATGTGCTATGGGTTGTTGGGGGCGCTGGAGCAGATCTCAGCAGCATGGAAGGATGTTGTTAAGCAACGTGCCAGTTAATTGGCCGATGCATGAGGTACTCGGATACTCACATGTTTAGCACTGATGCACAGCTGACATCTGTTCAGAGGCTTCTGAGAAAGTGCACTTATTTATCTGCATGCTTTTCCGTATATTAAATATAGTCGGTTTAGTAATGGTTATATTCTGCTAATGTGTGGCAGTCTGGAAACTGGAATTTTTTTTTTTTTCCAGAGTTGCTGCGTCAGAGTTACGTTTACATTTACGAAATCGAGCAAATGTGTTTTATCTAGCGCAATATATTGGTTCGATTTGTAGTTTTCATACCATTATGCTAGTACAGATAGGTTTCAGTGGAAGAATACTGTGGGTTAAGTAAACTCCTTTAGAGAGAAGTGCAGCAAATAAAACGCACAAGTAAAGGGGTTTTTTAATTAGTGTGCAATGCTTAGTGAACAGGTGGGTCTTTAGTCTTCATTTGACGACAGACAGTGACTCAGCTGTTCAGACAGCCAGAGGAAGTTCATCTCACCACCTGGGTACGAGTACAGAGAACATTCTGGTTTCAGGTCTTCCTTGTATTATGATGTGAAATGATGGGTTGTGATGGAACATAAGGGTTTGACGGGAACAGGAAACTCCCTATGCTTTGGTCAATGCCTTTACATGGAGGGACCAGATTGTTTTTGACCAGCGTCAATGTTTTAAACCTGACAATCGCTACTACAGGAAGCCACTGGCAGGAGCACAGCGATTGGTGATGTGGGAGAACTTGAGAAGATTGAAAACTTGCAGCTGCATTCTGGATGACTTGTCAGACGTAACGGAGTGACAGACCAGCCGGCAGTGAGTCAGAGTACTTCAAATTTGAGTTGACAACTGACTGAGCAGACACCTGATTGGCCTCTGTGGGTAAAAATAGCCCGATCCTCCTGGTGTTGTAGAGGAGAAACCTGCATAACCATGTGAGGATAGCACTATGAAGAAAGAAGGATAGACGCAAGTTTGCATGTTTTGGGTGGTAGTCTGATTAGAGAGATCTGGAACAGTCTGGAGTTCACAGAACTATAAAACATATATAGTATGTGTGGCATTTGAGAAAACCTGTCCGTTGTTTCTGTAGCTGAATTCTATCTGCTTTTGATGTTGCCCAGACAGGTTTAGATGTCCTAAAATCTGGCTGTTTAAAAGTGATTTCTTCACACAGTGAATGTCTGGATTTGACCAAGTTATTGCATAGTTACATGTCTGAGTGAAAGGGACATACTGTCATCAATCAAGTACATAAAAAGGTGTTAAAAGGTCTGCAATGCTCCTTCTTCATACTTGGAATGAAAAATTTTAATGCGATTTTCAGTCTTTTCACTCTATCAGATGGTAACCAGACGCTAAAATGCTAGAACCATCATTGAAATACGTGCAACAGACAAACATATTTCCGTTTATCTTGCAGTTGTCAGAACTGTCAGAACACAATGTGCCGCATAATGCATCTGTTCTGACCACATACTGTATACACGTTTGTGGTTCCAAAATGTTGTAATAAAGTTTCGAAATCCCAATTGGAGACGAGAGTGTAACGAAACATAACCAGACAAAGTGATCGAAATAGCTTCCCGCACACACAGCCTCACGTGTATCTCAAGTCTCTTGTACAGTGTATAAACAGATTGTATATAATCACACTTATTTATTTTATTATTAACTCTGTCTAATTTAAAGTACATCATTGCTCCCGATTGTGTCAAAACCAGTGCTAGTGATTTAAGATCAGCAAGAGACAAAGGAAAAGTATGGATTTGGAAGTGAAACAAAAGGACACATTAGAGTCTCTTTTATGTCTTTGTGTACACCACACAGCCATAACATTTGAAACTTTTAACATACTTTCCTACGGGTTCCACTTAGGCTACCGTGATGTCCCTGGCCCCTTGAAGCGTGGCCTCACGGGCCCTTAGGGGTGTGTGTTCTGGTGTCTGGCACCAGGATGTTAGCAGAAGATCCCATGGGTTGGGATTTGGGATTTTTCTTGATGATCCTTGGGATTTTGGTGCACTGGGTGTTCTGGTGCTTTTCAATCGTGGCCAATCATGACGCTGTCACCAGTTTACTGGCATCATTCAGCTTGTGGTGATGCTAATGTTGTGGCTGATCACTGGTATGATGAAGCTTAATATGTCCTATTTCAAAGATTGTATTGTAAAGCAATGCACACCTGGTTATATATTAACTAAATATCTTTAAATGTCAAAAAGTTTTCAGAACTCTTATGCATTATGTTTATGTTTATTCTACTCATGTCATCCTTTCCAACTTTTATTATGCTACAGCTTTTTCTCCTAAAATACGCTCAGGGGAAAGCTCTGTTTGCTTTCTTCCACACGTATGAGCTCATAGACACCTACAATTGGCTAGTGCCTTCATGATTGACTGAAGAAAGAGTCTGTCATCCCTCCCACCTGTTCTGTTCTTTTGGCTTCTGGACAGAGATGGGATCAATCTCCTGACAGTAGGTTTAAAAATGTCACGATGGCAGGGAAAGGGGATTGTAAAAATGTAAAATAAATAAATAAATAAATACATTAGAAGCTTATAGCATTGCATATAGGTGAAAGCACTGTGTTTAGAATGATTGTATAAGGTGTAAAATTGATGTATATGTACAATGATCTTCGTATTCATTTCTCAGAGATGGCAAGGAAGCAAAACTCGGATTCAGCATGAGATCCGAGTAGTCCGTTCAAATATAAGCGAGGTGAAAGTGGACTCAAAACGTGACTAATTTGGAACTCTATCAGTACCTTCTCTGACATTTAAAATGTCTCAACTGTTATTAATGGATTAAGTGTGTAAGGTTGACTGCTTTCTGTCTTCATATCTGTCCCTGAGCTGTGGAGAGGTCATAGAGGCTATAATTTCTAATTCTGTGTAACACCAGGCTTTGCCGTAGGGATTAGTGTTGACCCCAGACTGTTCTCGACCCATTCAGCACACCAGCTGCCTCTCTACGTGCTTCTCTCTATATATTCATCTCTCAGGTGTTTACAGATCGCAGGGTGTGTAGGATTGGGCAGTGTTGTCTGAGGCTCAGCCAGGCTAGCCGCAGTGTGGCGTGCCCACGCACATCTTAACACCCAAGCCTCTCTCAGTCTATTGGCTATCTTTTTCTCTCTCTCTCTCTCTCTCTCTCTCTCTCTCTCTCTCTCTCTCTCTCTTTCTCTCTCTCCTTCTCTCTCTCTCTCTCTCTCTCTCTGTCCTCACTTTACCTGAGTTGAGGGTTTTTTTCCCCCCTCCATGCAGCACCAGACAGATGAGTCAGGCTGGCACGGCTACCTTTATCTCCATTTTTCTTCCTTTTTTTTCCCTTCCTCTTTCTCTCTCCACCTTAAGCCTTCTGCAGGAGAGCAGGAGAGACTGCAGCATCTGGAAATTCACTTCACCAAACTTCATCTATTATTTGCTTTTGTTAGTTAAGAGTAAAGCGGGTGCAAATCAAAAGTCAGTGTAAACAAATGCATGAAAGGTGCGTTACCCCAGTGAGGGTTATGTATATATGCGGGTACGCTCCTCTCCGTGATTCTGCGCGTCTGTGTCTCTGTCTGCGTGCGCACAAGTGCACGTGTGCGTCTGGACTCTCCCAGACAGTGGAAGCAGACGCGTGTCTGTACAGACTGCTGATGAGACTCAGTGTTTACTGAGACACTCGGGGAACATCAGTGGCATGTGCTTGTTGGAGAGAGAGAGAGAGAGAGAGAAAAAAAACGACATGCTGCTTTGCAACTTCACAGGCTTTTGCTGCATCTAGTTCTGATGTGTATAAATTTGCATAGTGTTTAGGGTCCCTCTCTTCACACGGGATACCAATTTAACCGGGTCCAACCCGCTGGTCTGCATCATAACGTCATGCTGGCTGTCTCCTGAAACGGTCTCTCTCTTTTCCGGTCTCCTCTATAGACCACTAATCGCCAGACCCTCACAGCTCTACCTGCCATTACATAACCGTGAATAGACCGGAACAAGTCTAAAGCAGTCAACTAAACCAACAGAGAAGAGAAAATTGTGAGTGAGGGAGAGATTTGAGGATGTAAAGGAGAAGAGGGGGGGAATCAATACCTCCCTGCTTTTTTTTTTTCTTTTTTTTCCCCTGCCTTCCTCATGGTCTCCCAGCAAGTCACCACCAGGTGTTATGTAACTTTCTCTCTCTCTCTCTCTCTCTCCCTCCCACTCTCTCAATGCCGCTTCACCTCCCCCACCTGACTCGTTCTCTCTATCCTTTTTTTCATCGGCACGTTTTGTCACCTCTCCCTCAGGGAAGCAGAAATAAGTGGCAGGCATCCGTCGCTCTTCTTTGTGCACTCTCATCCTTCTGTTTGCCCGAAGCTTTTCTTGTACTTGCAGTATAATTGGTACAGTTATGACAGTTTATATGAGTTATGTAAAAAGCTCTCTTACATGAATATGCTCATAACGGGATGCATAGATAGATAGATAGATAGATAGATAGATAGATAGATAGATAGATAGATAGATAGGCACACAAACCCTGTATAAGTTCTGTATAAGGTCAGAAAATCAAACTTCAATTTTTTTTCATGTGAAGTAATAAAAACTCGTGTTCCTGTAGGCATTCAGCCTCCGCATGGTTTGTGTAACAGCGTTTACAATTTTGGCCCCGTGCTACGGCGATATGGGATCCTCCTTTAAATTAAATTTTTTTTTTTTTTTTTGCTTTATAAGCTAGCAGCAATACGAAGTAATGTGAATAAATTAACCCAGCTGAAAAGCTTAACGGCTGCACGGAAAAAAATATATGGAATGTTAACAGGAAGGGTGAAAAGAGGTGTACCGCGACTCGTTCCCTAAGTCTCTTGGGATAGGCTCCCATAGATGATGGGTGAGTGAGTGGTTTGAAGTGGTTATTTGATTGTTGTTGTTGTTCTCCCATAGTGGCACTTCATGGTACCACTTTTGACAAACACCACATACTATGAGAGATGAGCGATCTGTTTTGAACGCCTGCTCATCAGTTCATTTGTCTTTAAACGTACTTTATATTTTTGCATGAGCCATATTGCTTATCTAATAAAAACAGAAAATAAAAAATAATTTAAAAAACTGTCAGGAAAATTGTATACATAATCCATTTAATTGGCCACATCAGAGGATCTGCTACAGGTGGCAAAAAAACAAACAAACAAACAAACAAAAAGATTGTTGAAAGAGTTGTTAAACTGTGGAGTTTTTTTTTTTTCTTTCAATATGTTTGTCAAATCTATTTTCATAAGGTTTAAAAAAAACACACACATGTATACACACACACACTTTTTTCTTTTTTTTTAGTGGTCATTTTGAGCCATTTGAATACTTCCCTTTGTCCATCAGCTGACGACCCCTGTGCTTGTGTTTTATGGTAAAACCCAGTTGTCAGAATTTTCTTAGTGCTGTTAGAACCTCTGTGATCTCAGTCATGGTTGAACTTAAGCACCAGTGATCAGATGCTGTTCAGAAACTGTTATTTGAAAGAGATCGGATTTCGCTCTGTTCAGACTAGCAGTCAACAGCAGACCTGAATAGGTTGTTGGGGTAACGGCTGCGGAGGCTTACATGCAGCACATTTCCTCACATATTATTGTTCCTGTACGTTCACGCTTTGCCTGTACTGATGCATCACCCCAAAGTGGACATATCAAGTCCGACATTTCCCTGTCCAGAGACTGGTGCTCTCCATTTCCAGACAGTGGTTAAACGACATTTTGCCGCATGGACAGTTCAAGGGAAGAAAGTGGAAACTTGTAGGGGAAAAAAAAGTTGCTATGTTTTAAAAGATTGTGGATTTTTTATTTATCTATTTATATTTATATACAGTGTGTATGTGTGTGTATATAGTACAGACCAAATGTTTGGACACACCTCATTTCAAAGAGTTTGAATTTGTATTATGGCAAGAAAAAAGCAGCTAAGTAAAGAAAAACGAGTGGCCATCATTACTTTAAGAAATGAAGGTCAGTCAGTCTGAAAAATTGGGAAAACTTTGAAAGTGTCCCTAAGTGCAGTCACAGAAACCATCAAGCACTACAAAGAAACCGCCCCAGGAAAGGAAGACCAAGAGTCACCTCTGCTGCGGAGGATAAGTTCATCCGAGTCACCAGCCTCAGAAATCGCAGGTTAACAGCAGCTCAGATCAGAGAGCAGGTCAATGCCACACAGAGTTCTAGCAGCAGACACGTCTCTAGAACAACTGTTAAGAGGAGACTGTGTGAATTAGGCCTTCATGGTAGAATATCTGCTAGGAAACCACTGCTAAGGACAGGCAACAAGCAGAAGAGACTTGTTTGGGCTAAAGAACACAATAAAGAAAACTCTTTGAATGAGAAAGTGTGTCCAAACTTTTGGTGTGTGTGTTTGTGTGTACTGTATATAAGTATGTAAAAGCTGAATGCTCGAATTTTCTGCTTGGTTAAATTAAACGAGTTTTTAGGAGGCCTTTTACCCTCAGTATTTCAGTCTCCATTTCTTTCATCATCTTCCTGCTTGGTTTTCACCCCTGGATTCATGTCCCCTACCACTTGATCATGTGGGCTTGAACTTCCACGACAGTTGCAAGAAAAATAACGGCATGCAGCATCCAGACTGAGACAAACATTATGCCATCTCTGGATGTGGTTCAAATTAGTTTTGTAAAAAAATTATTTTTACAATTTTTTTTCTTAGTCGAACAATTACGTATGCTAGAAATGCCAACCTGTTTAATTTTGATCACATATGAAAGGTGCATGGTTTACAAGCATAACTTGTTAGAAAGTATTTGTTGTGCATGAAAACAAAAAGAGCCTTGCTTACGGACTAGCGATTTAGGGTAGAACATTAAGGCCTGCGTCTTGGAATGTCTAGAATTTGTTGCCTCTCTCTGTTCTGGTCACATTCTAATCATCTGTTTTAATTCAGCTCAGCAGAATGCACAGCATGCGCTAACAGTTTGGCCACACGGTACGACTTAAAGCCAGAGAGCTCGGAGAATATGCTCAGGCTGTGGATGCGATCCTGGAACAGATATGCTTCTCAAATAGCTAATAATACTTCTTCACACTATGCACCAGTGCCATGTGTTATGTGAAGAAAATCAATTTCTGCATTTATTTACATTTATTCGTTGGGTAGAGATGAAGAAGAAGGGAAGCAGTATCCAATGCAATCATATACCTTAAAATGGTAAACGTAAAAAGTTTCATTAGAAAACGATTTGAACATAAAGCGAGGATTTTACTTGTGTAATACTGTACATGGCTTGTGTTTGTTTATTGTTATTGTAGTAAATATCAGTGCTGACATTGATCTGCCTCATCTCTCTTCCACGTAGGGTAATGCATTGAGGAAGACTCTGCTGACGCATTACTTCGGCCACCAGCGGCCCCTCTCCAAGGCTCTGGAGTACAGCAGTGGTGGAGGATCATCACCCGGAGGTACAGGACCTCCATGAACACACACACATTCTGGTGTCACCACTGCCATGCTGCCGATACATTAGAGAATGTATACGTTTCAGAAATAAGAGCGACTATTAATAGATCCTGCGGATCATTGGGTTTCCCGCGACGAGCACATTCCTCTACTTTAGGACGATGCTACGGGCTGATTTGCGCTGATTCACGCATCATTAGGAGCCTGTGATGGGGATTTTTGTCACAGGGGATGTGTGATGGTTTCAGATCCTCATACCGATCATTTCAGAGCAGTCCATTCATTCGGCACATCTTAGAATCGTACAAGGACGTGAGTGACTCACTTACAGTGGTCATATTCGTTTATAAAACCATGTGCGGGGAGTTATGGCTGCAACTCGGTGATCATGTGAATCGGCTGTTGAAAGCTTTAATAAGTAGCTGAGAGGGCTGTTAAATCTCTCTGCGTGTTCATGCATTATTACATGTATCAGCAGTAGACAAATAGGTAGCCAGGGCATCTGGAGCAAGCTGATTCCATGTCCCAGGTTTGTTTTTATTTATTTATTTATTTATTTTTATTTTATTTTTATTTTATTTTATTATTTTTAGTTGCCTGGCAAAACAGAGAGAGAGAGAATGTATGAACTCACTGTGACATATTTTGAAATGGAATTGTAGTACAGGCTTCAGAATCACACCGTCTGCTGCTCTACACACAAACCCCTCACAGCAGATCTGGTTGAATCCGGTAAAGTGCAAATTGATTGGTGTCCATAGAGGATAGTCTTTTCTTTTCAGAATAAGGAACATACAGGTATATATGTGGGGGAGGGGGGGAACTAATATCATTATTCAGTTACAACAGTCACAACAGGCATTTATGCCGTAATTCATAACTAATAAATGCTACAGGAAGGAAAACTATGTTAGAAGATGAACTGGGCCATGAGCTTTAGTCTGTATTAATGCACTGTTCCACATAACAAAGTGACTGGCAGCTCGACATTTCATTTTTTTTATCGATGTGTGACGCATTGTGTTCGGTTTCAGCAGCAATGCCAAGTGACGAATTCAGGTGTTAATTCTATGCAGATTAGGTGTAACAGGGGAAAGTGACAAATCCAAAGCCTTGCTCGAATGATTTCTCGGGCCGTTGGCACATGTAGGGTAGAATTTTTTTTTTCTTTTTTTTTTCTTTTCAGTTTCCCACTCACATCTTTTCTTCCCAGCCTGCAACTAGTTTCCATTGACTCTGTGTTATCTTGTCCTATCTGCCCTCCAAGTAAGTGTGTGTAGTGGTAATGAAAGGAACTATAAAGCTGAGAAGCAAGTAGGCAATATGTAATTGAAGCTAATATGAAGCCTAGTAGTTAATGTGTAAATAAACCACTGATTAATTTGCTTTTTAGATAATTAGCTTTATGGCGTAGTGGTTAGCAAGGATGGGTTTTGAGTCCCATTTTCGTCTCTTGATGCGTGGAGTTTGCATGTTCTCCCCATACTTGGAGAGTTTCCTCCAATATACAGATTAGGCTAATTGGCATTTCTAGCCTGTTCGTAGTGTGTGTGCGCTTGTGCCCTGTAATCACTTGGCATGCTGTCCAGGGTCTACCCCACCTTGTGCTTCAACTCTCCTGGGATAGGCTCCAACCCTCCCATGAACCTGTTCAGGATAAGCGGTATAGAGAATTAATGAGTGAGCCAGTAATTAGCTTTCGAAGATGTACTGCATATATTGAATACTGAATATTGAATTGGACCGTTGTAAGCAATCTAGGTTGAAATATATTAGATTAGCCTTTCTTTTTTAAATCAACCATAACCTGTTGCTTGTCAGCATATTAAAGCTTCTACTGGCTCACTGGGTGAGGTAATAATAAATTTTTCCTTTGTCCTCCGTGTGTATATTTCCATGTCTATCAAATATTCTCAGAAAATATGTTGTTACTCCTAGTTTAAAGCCTAAAGTCTGTTCAGTGCTAATAGAGTTTACAATAATTTACTAGTCAGGACTTGTTTACTTCATGCATATTATAGTGCTCCGTGTGTGTGTTTGTGTGCAGGTGTTTCTCCAGGACAGGATTCGGATAAGCCTGGCACGTCTATGGCAGATATCCAATGTCTTTTGGATAGTGTGGGCGCAACAGAGCTAGTCATTGATCTCGTCGTCAGCACCAAGAATGACCGTGTGTTTGAGGAGAGTATCCTATTAGGCATTGCACTGCTATGGGGTGGAAACACACAGATACAAGTAGGTGCCCTTACACAAACTTGTATAGCAGATATCCTTTGTGGGTATTGTATTTCACGAAGGATTTGGTTATTATGCATTCCATACCCACCCGCCTACTGTCTCCCTTCAGAATTCATTCTATCATCAGCTGCACAAGCAGAAGAAGTCAGAGAAGTTCTTCAAAGTTTTCTACGACCGCATGCAGCTGGCTCAGAAGGAGATCCGCTCCACCGTCTCCGTCAACATGTTTGAGATCGGCTGCCGGAAGCGCGAGGAGGAAGGCGAAGTTTCCACCTTCAGACAGAGGAAAGGTAGAGTGGCTGAACGCTGAAATCATAAATAAGCAAAGTGATTAATCCCATGTTTGCTCAGGTGTGGATCGTTCTCTTAATGTGTCTATGTCCACCAAATTAGCATAATGGAAGATGTTATGAATCTGAGGAGAGTTATTGGAGTAATTGGGGTGATATCAAGATGACCACAAGCTATAAAGGTATAACAGGTGAAGTGAATAACATTGATTGATTACATTATTACAATGGTAGCTGACGTGTTGGAAGCCAGAGAGCTAGATGAGCCTTAGAGACCTTGATGTTGAACTTGAAGTTGTGTTGACTAGACCACTGCGCCAGAGCGTCTCTAAAAACAGACAGTCTTCTGGGGATTGTACCCAATATAAAGTGGTCATGTAGTGGATTACCTACCAAAAGCCATCTAAGGAGGAACAACCATGAGTGAAGGCCATGGTCAGAAGTTCTATACTAGCACAAATTGCTTAAAGTTTATACTGAATAGAAAGGCAGTTTTTTGCAATAGTTCATTGCAGCTTTGCATGTGGCTGTGTCAGATCAGACTAGACCACAAATTCCTCATACTGACCACTTCAGCAGCAAAATGGTCTCATGAGCATCAGAATTAAAACGTGGAGCAACAGAATAAGGTGGCTTGGTTTGATGAATCATCTTTTACATGATGTGAAGAACCAGTTGTGTGTGCCTAACTTACCTGGGGCAAAGATAGCATCAGAATACACTATGAGAAGGAGTGTCCCCAGTCCGTGGACGCTGTCAGATGCTCTGGGCAGTGTTATGCTTGGAAACCAAGGGTCCTGGTATCCATTTAGATGCTATTTGTATCATGTTGCCACTTACCTAAACCGTGTTGTTGACCAAATGCACTCCTTCGTGGCAGTGGTTGTCCTTAAACAAGCAGGATAATGCCACACTGGCGAATTTGTTTAGGAAAGTTTTGAGGAACATGACAAAAAGTTCAAGGTGTTGACTTGGCCTCCAAATTCTCCAAATGTCAAGTCAAGTCAATTTTATTTATATAGCGCTTTTAACAATTGACATTGTCGCAAAGCAGCTTTACACAATAAAAAGAAGCAAGTCTGTATGCAATGTGTATGAATCAAAATGATAAGATTGTCCCTGATGAGCAAGCCGAGGGCGACGGTGGCAAG
>JAAGKR010009088.1:0-21730 GCA_011419295.1 Clarias macrocephalus | reverse complement strand
CCCCTGCCAATCACTGTTCCCAGCGCGACAGCGAATCCCATGGGAACCAATGAGGCGGCCCCAGTCGGGTATAAGAACCCGGAAGTGACGCAGCCAGGGGCGCGGCTTCTTTCTTTCATTCATGCATATTGTTACGGCGATTCGGAAAGAGTTACTTCCGGTATTTCAAACGGTGTGGCGGCGAGTTGTTACGCTAACGTACTAGCTGTGTGAGTTTGTGTTCGGCTACGCCCAGCGTGAGTACGCGGACGTATTTCCAATTCGCGGTGTGGAGTCAAGGTTAGTATGCCCTGGGGTATACATACGCAGCACGTAGGAGATAGCGCTGTTTAGGCACCCTAGTTAGGAGCGAGAGCTATTTGTTGTATTTTTGTTTTGGTTAGTCAGTGTAGTTAGCGGGCATCCTACGCCCTAGTTTTGTTTTCGTTTTGTTTGTTAGCAAAGACTGACTGCCGCGCATTAGTTAGGAGGTGTTTTGTTTTATTTATTTCTTTGCTTTAAGCTCTGCTCGTGGCTCCCACTGTTGAATTTATTACATATTTTGTATATATTTTGTAAATATAATTTCTGTGTGTTTGTACTTTTGGTCACCACTGTATTTACGGAGCAATTGGGTGTGTGTGTGTTTGTGCATCATTCACTAAAGTTTGTTGAAGATCATTGCCAGTCTTGAGTCTGCCTCATTTTTTTTTGTAATTAGTGACAGCGTTTACTACCTTTTATATTTCTTTTTTATTATTTTTCTTATGTCGGCTTCCTATCTCCCCTAGACACATAGAGCTAACCTAACATCTAGGTAGGAAACCGTAACAACATTTGAACACATAATTTTGTGCTTGTTTTAATCTTATTTTTTTGTTTTTATTATTTGTTAAATCAGGCCTTGGTTCACTTTGACCCTGAGAGTCTTTTCTGTAAATTAAACTTCCTACTATATACAAAAATTCTGCATTTTAAGATGAGATGTTCCATGAACGTGAGCCTCCAACTTAATTACCCTGAAAACTTTATCCAGAGTGAGTTTTCCTAACTCCGATCTCATGGTGGTCTGAGCCAGCTGCGTCACTGCATACTCGATGTCCTCGACTCCGTAACTGGCCTGAAGACAACCAGGAAAAAGAATTTGATAAAATATATTAAAAATGAAGTCATAAAGGCGAGTACTGTGGATCAGGACAAACCTTAAAGGGGTCGAGTATCCTCAGGTACAGAACTCCATCGATCTGTAGTGTCACGTTGTCTGACAGACAGATAAACACACTGATGAACAGATGCACAGCAAACACGAGCAGGCCAAAGCCTCGGCATGAAAACTAAACATCTATATAACTGAGGAGATTTTCATATACTAATCATAATGATTAAGTGTTCCTTCTGTCTGGAAAAATTTAAAAATTTAAAAAATAATAAATGCTGACACTGGAGAATGTCAGAAATGTTAAATAAACGTTAAAAAAAAATCAGAATCATGACCAGAGTGTATATTTAATGCTGCTACTTATCATAATTCTAAAATCTACTCAGTTTATGTCAATCCTAATTTTATATCAATTCTACAAAAAAAAAAAAAAAAAAAAAACCTTCAGTCACTTCCTGAGCTTCCTCTACTGGAGAACCCGAAAACACAATTCCTCTTCCACTTGGTGTCGAATATATGAGCCTAATACTTCAGACTCACCCAGAGACACTGCAGACTGCTCAGGCACGTCGATCAGGATCTCTTTAAGGCTCTGCACGTAGCGAATTCTGTCCAGAATCGGGATTAATAAATTCAGCCCCTGGAGAAAACAAGGCTTTTCTTCAGAAATGAGTCACAAACACAGAGCTGTAGTGAGACTGGATTTTGTACTGTGATTGTTAAACTATGCAATTAATCTGCAGTTTGTGTGCGAGGAGCGACGTGTACGGGCCACAGAACAACTACAGACCCTTACACCACCAGTAGTATCAGGTAAGCATACAGATCAATACTGTACCGGCTCGAGGATTCTGTGGAAGCGGCCCATCCTCTCCACCACCCAGGCTTCCTGCTCCGGCACGAACAGGATCACTGTGTTCGTGGGAAGCCTGGAGGCCCAGCGCTGCTGCTGAGCTCGAGTCCCCCAAAACATCGGGAAAGTCTGGCATGGTTGCTAGAAACACAAACGTGCGCGCGCACACACACACACACACACACAAAGTTTTCCAAGTTTATTTTCTGTCTAAACAAGCCCATTATATTATCCCCCATTTTCTTTTAATTTTTGTGAAGCTGCTTTGAGACAATGACCATTGTTAAAAACGCTATAGAAATAAAATTTAATTGAATTTTTGACCTCGCCTAAGAAGAGCCCCTCCTCAAGTGCCAACGAGAAAAACTTCAAAAGTCAGCCATGAGCTGGAAAATTAATCAATGCTTCGGATTCATAAACTTCAGATTAAACACAGAGGACTGATATTCAAGGACATCATGATCTCACATGACGATGTACGTCAGCACACTTCACCCCACACTGGCGACACTGTGTTTTTGAGGTGTTAAAGCTCCTCCCTATAATCCTGATCTCGCTCCTTCAAACTCTCACCTGTTTGGTCCCCTTAAACCAGCCCTACGAGGGTGAAGATTCACTTCTGATGAAGAACTGAAAACAGCGGTGCATTCATGGCTCGCAGCTCAGGCTAAAACATTTTTTAAGAAGGGAATACGAAAGCTTGTTGTCAGACGGACAAAGTGTATTGAAAAGCAAGGAGATTATGTCGAAAAATGCCGATTTATATGAGGAAACTCAAACCTTTTAGACTGAAATCATCAATAAAATCATCGCGTTTAGATAAAATATATGATTATAAAATTAATGATTGACGTCACTGCATACTGCTGGGTGAAACGTTTAATGTGAAATCCTGAAATCCTGACTCTGTATCCTCGCGTGCGGAGCTCGCGCTGTCATTCACAAATGACACTCACCTTTAAAAGCCCACTTCCGGCCCGACACACTACCGTCCTCAGCATATTGTACTAACTAATAACAAGCACTTTCCCTATTAGGAATAATGAGTAATAAATTCTGTCTTTCTTCACACGTTTTAAACCTTCACTTTCACACACAGCTCGGTCTCTCCACACCTGGAATTTGTAACGTTGCAACCGGTTACATCACGGGTACGTTTCTCCTACACTTTTTTCGAAATAAAGGAAAAACAAACCCCGCCTTCATGTTCTGTGACTGGTCAGGTATCTGTCGCGTCACCATCCAGGAACTGCCTGTCATTAGTGAACGCGCACCCAATTAAAGACTGTCACCCTCAAAGGCCCTAATCTCACTTACGCGGTTTGAATCGCGGTGTTCGGCACCGTGAGCCGCCGCCGCGACTTCCTGCCGACATTCCGCTGACGTTCCGTGAAGTTCTGCAAGGTCCGCCAAAATTTTTTACATGTTTAATTTTTCGCGCGGAAAGATGGAAACGGTAATCACAGCGCCAAAACTCGCGATAAATTATTTAAACAAAATGTAATAAAAATCGTAAATGAAAATTTGGAAAAAGCCAAGAAGGATAAAATATTTGGATCATACAAAATTTCAGATTCGTAATGTGGCCATTAAAAGGAGAAAATAAATATCTAAGGAAAAAAGATTGAGACAAGATGGAATACTTAAGGAAATAATTTCTGTGTAGAGAAGGTTGAGCAAACTCAAGCTGATATCAATATGTTAATTGAATTACAACCAAAGTTGGACAATATTTATGAAAATTTGGCAAAGGGAGCATTTGTTCGTGCTAGACATAAATGGTTGGAACATGGTGAAAGAAATACCGAATACTTTCATAATTTAGAAAAAATTAATTTCAGTCTAAACAGTATTCATAAACTTAAAATGAATGAACACATACCCGAAGACCCTAAAAAAAATTACAACTTTGTAGAAGAATTTTACAAAAAACAATACTCTGAATATAACGACTCAAATTCTCTTTCTTTTCTTTCTCATGTAAAAATAGTGCCCAGAGTATTGAAGGAACACAGAAAGAATTTTGTGATCAACATATAACTTTAGAAGAATTTAAAAAAAGAACATTAGTAAGCTAAAACATAATAAATCCCCTGGGAATGATGGCCTAAGAGGTGAATTTTATAAGGCATTAAAAGATTATGTTTCTGAATTTTTATTACTGTTATTTAGCTATAGAAGCTTGTAGGCTTCATCCATCTAATTACATTGATACCTAGACCCAATAAAGACTGCTTGCTTCTTGACAATTGGAGACCTATAACTTTTTAATTATTTTTTAATTAATAATGTTGTCAAATTATTGGCTCATTATTGTCAGACTTTATAAAAGGACAACACATTAGTAATAATATTAGATTAATTTTAGATTTTATAAAGACTATATAGCCGATAGTAATTACATTTTATTCATATATATTATATTCATTTGGTCAATACTTTAAAAGGGCAATACAAACTTTATATAGTGACTGTAGTAGTTCAGTTAAACTTCCATGGGGAACAACTCATAGATTTAGTATATCCCGGGGAATAAAACAGGGAGATCCAGCGGCTCCATTCTTATTTCTTCTAGTTATACAAACGATGGCATTACATATACTGTATATAACGACACCTTTTAAAGCATTAGAATTAGAGAAATTAAATATTGTCAGCTTTCTGATGATGCAGCTATTTTTTTTTAAAGATGTAACACAAATTAAGAAAATTATAGAGTGCCTTAAAATATTTTCTGAAGTGTCAGGTTTATTTTTAAATATCAAAAAATTTACCTTTTTCCCATTGAAAGACAATGATATTCCTTTTACTGAATATGAAGGTATTCCAAGTAGGGAAGAAGTAACTTATCTTGGTATCAATATCTGCAAAGATCAGCCAAAAAGAGTACAATCTAATTTCCAACCCCTTGCATTAAAATGTAAAATGAAATGTGGCTTATGAGAGATTTATCGCTCAAAGGTAGGGTTCTGTTATCCAAAACTGAGGGACTATCTCGTTTAGTTTATCCTGCTAAGGTTTTATATGTACCAAAATCTTTTTCTAAAAAAAAAAAAATATTCAAATTTATTTAGTTTCATTTGGAAAAACAAACCTCACTATTTAAATAAAAATTATTTATGTAATCCATATGATCAAGGAGGTTTAAATATGATTGATTTTGACACATCTATATTATTTTCAAATCGAACTGGATTAATCATTATATTAAACATAAAGATAAAATATGGTATATAATTCCAAATATCATTTTTGAAAGAGTTGGCGGCATTGAGTTTCTTTTGAAATGTGACTTTGAGGTTAACTAATTTCCCATTCAGTTTTTTTATTTTCATAGACAGACTCTATTATTTTGGACTCTTATATGCAGTATAAGCATAATTTTTCTCCTCATAAACAGCTAATATGGAATAACAAAAATGTAGTTGTCACAGTACCAGCAGGATTTGTGAGACTTCTGCATGGCTTTAGTGATTCCTTTAAGTATTCAATGGTTAAAGAAATTTGTTAAAATGGTATTGATATTAAAGAATGAAAATGTAATAACAATTTTCTAAGATGTTTGATTCATTGCCCTGCAACATTTTGACATAAATACTTTTGGAATAGCCAGTTTGAGAATATTGACTGGAGATTGATTTGGATGTATAACAACAAATACTGTTTGTAGTTAGTGAAGTATACTTTCAAATTATACACATAATTTATCCAACTAACCAATTTCTCAAGAGATATAAAGCTGATCTTTCTGAATTATGTTCTTTTTGTGGAATGTATGTGGAATCTGTTTTGCATCTCTTTTTATATATGCTAATTTATTTTGTATTGATGTTGAATCTTTATTTACTACACTGAGTGGATAAATTAATATAAGTAAAAGATGTTATATTTTATTATGATAAAAAAGATATCGAGAAGAGTCACATTTTCATGTTAAATGTTTTAATATTACTAGGTAAATTCTATATACACAAATGTAAGTGGTCATTAAGAATATGTCGCCTAATATCTCCCATTACAAGGTGGATTTGAAAATTTATTTGGAAACATTACAAGGAGTTTTAAGCCGGAAAGCAACCAGAACGATGAATACATTTAAAGAACTAAATTTCTCCTTTCCATCGTAATTATAAGTACACCCCCTCCCCCCTGTAAATAAATAAATAAATTAGAGAACGCGCAGGTGCGCTGAACCACTGGTCGGTTTAACATCCAATCGGCGGGCTATGCACGAGCGGATTGGCTGATGTAGCGCAGGAGGCGGGATTTGTCGGAAAAGAAGTGCGTTTAACGTTTTGGAGTGGAGTACAGCGATAAAATAGATCCGGGTGCGTGCTGGAAACATGATCAAGAAACATGTCGTTCGGATTGAAAAAAAAAAAAAAAAAAACCTAGAATGGACATTACAATCAATGTTGTGTTTCAATCTTTCTTTATAGCTTTCTGAAACATTTTTGCAATAGCAATTTTTAAAAAATAAAAATATAAAAGACGAAATCTCAGCATTCCTAAGTGACTGCATTTCTTACTTTATCAAAAGAGATCTTTTTCTTTTTCTTTCTTTTTTTTGCACAACCTGTCTGCCTAAAAGAGCACAGATAACCTTCTCAAATACGTTTTTAAATCTTCTATAAGACTAGCACTGGCAATTTAAATAATAGGTTTATAATAATATACACTGGGACGCATGGCTGTTGCTCCACATAATCAGAATTTGTCTGTCTAACTTATTAATAGAGAGAACTCACATTCAGGCGGCACCATGGTGTAGTGGTTAGCACTGTTGCCTCCAGGGTCTGGGTTCGATTCCCGGCCAGGCTTGATTCCCGTCTCTGTGTGCATGGAGTTTGCATTAAAATTCACTTATACCACTTCAGCGCTGTTATTTCAGGGGTGAAAATATTAACTAATCCCAGTAAAAATATTTAGATTTCCTAATTAATATCTATTGGTGTTTGTTCACATTGAGCAAGTAGCTTATTAGTAGGTTATTTTAAAGTAGATTATTAAAATTGCCACATAACTGTTAAAAAAAAAAAAAAAAAAAAAGGAATCAGCGTCACAGAAACAAGAATTTTAGTACTGTAAAAAAGATATTTTGCTTAGCGCAGTATACAATCACAGAATATTCACAAATGTTGACATGTACATCAGAATTATATATATATTTAATAATGGGTATATAAAGTGATTGTGAAGTGGGGGGGGGGGCTTATAGTTATCAATGAATTATATACTCATGCAGTTTATAAAAAAACCTAAAACATAATTATACTTAGCATGACTAGTCGGGGTCGTTACTTCTGCCTGTAGTATTGTTCCTTGCTTCCTGATCTCTTTGACTTGTTTTAATTAGAATCTTGGAAAAAGAGGCTTGTCCATATTTAAAAAGGTCAAGTTTTTTTTTTTTGGCTTTTGCTTACTGTGTAGCATTCGCAAAACGTTTTCCTTTTTTGCTTTCAATTATTGCATAGTATATTTTGCACAGTAGTGAAACAAGCAGCAGAAATAAGAACTCCAAGTTATTGTGTGTGTCGCGCCTACACACACACACACCTCGAAATGAGCAGCTTTCTTCTAAATTATTTATTTATTTAATTATTTATTTATATTTTAATAGTACTTCTTAGAATTTTTAGATTGGATTTTCTTTTTTTTTTAAATTAATTTAAATTATTAAATTCATTTGTGATTATGTGTTTGTAGTTTACAAAGACATTTTGCATTACGAAGAATAACAGAATGACTGATTTTAACCTCTTGGGGCAGATGAAGGTCACAGGCTACAAGGAAAAGTTCCAGCATAAAAACTGTTTAACTGAAATGCACAGGAAGTGTAGTTACACGCCGAAGACCAGATGAAGAAGTTTTAAAAACTTTTATTTACGACATTCTGTATTTGATTCTTGTTCCCTCATTAATAACTTTTTCAAAAGTCTTAATTTACTTTATTTATCTTGAAATGTTATCAGCATCCACATGAGCTCCAGTTTGGTTTTTGTTTGTTTTTCCAGCTGTTTTTTTTTCTGAACCTCTATTCTAACCCACACAGGAACCTCAGGTACTCACTGATGGGAAAGATGTTCTGAAGAATCCCATGGTCCACAGTGTGCAGATCTTTGATGTTGCAGGAGGGGAGCGGGAGCGAGCGATGGGACTTTTTAGGGAACAGACTGGGCCAGGTGTTGTCTCCCATGAAGACCACTTGCCTACCTGCACACACGGATAAACAACACTGAGAGTTGCGTCAATCTGACATCCAGGAAGTGTAACACATCTCCTGAAACATCTCTTTTATCTCTCAAATCTTCACCCTGATGTTACAGCTTTACTTCTGATCACTACAAAAGACTAACACTGGAGACTCCTTCTATAAAAGGTAAATAATTAAATCTTTTCTTTTTTTTTCTGCCTATCATTTTTCTGCCAACGACATTCAGCTTTATTCTATCTGTAAACCTACTCCATCTGCCCAAATTGACAAAATTTCTGCCTGCGTGAAGGACATTAGAGATTGGCTTAACTTAAATTTTCTAAAACATAATATGGATAAAACAGAGATGATATTCATTGGAACCCCAGCACTCACCAGCAATATTTCCACCAATTTCACTTGTGAGATTCCCACATCAAAACATCCACTTCTGTCAAAAATTTAGGAGTTATCTTCGACTCGGCACTCTCCTTTCAGTCTCACATTAAATCTGTCACTAAATCTGCATTCTATCTGTTTTCTCACCTGCCTGACCGAGCTGGTGGATCAGGTTGTCTTCCAGTACGGCGCTGGACGGCAAGTTTTTTCCCCACGTCTATAAAGGACCCGGTGTTGAAGCCCTTGATCCTCTGCATGGTGGCCCTGAACGTGTACAGCCTGGCGTGTGATGCCCGAGACGACACCATATCACCCAGAACCGGCAGCTTGTTCTCGAACGGTCTGGGAGACGTGTTTCCTGGGTCATAGCGAGCAAACTCAGATCTTAGAGCGTCGACGATGAGGATGATGACCCTACGCACGTGAGGACGCTCATGGCAAAAGTCGGGGGAGGTCGCGTTAGACGATGGAGGCAAGACGTCCTAGCAGGTGCTCGTCCTGTTGACCTCCAGACGCACCAGGAGGAAACTGCCCACAAAGAGGAAAATACCAACATAAAATACACAACACACCCACAGGAGCAACGCCAGGACCGGGAGCCTCTTCATCCTGTCAGAGCAAAGAAATCAACTGTGACAGAGCGTCCGGGGTCTGTGGGATTTGTGTTATTATTATTATTATTATTATTATTATTATTAACAGCAATGTTTTTTTACTTCATTACTTCAGATTGCATGCTATGTAAATCTTGGCTTTTTTCAAATATAATGTATATTAAAACAAACAAAAAAAGATTCTGTACTAAAGCAGGTAAAAAAAAAAGATAAAATAATTATTTAAAACCTTCCACTCTGTTTACAGATTTGTTTACAGTTTAAAACAGTTACTGGTAATTATGTACATTCTTGCCAAAGTAACATTTATAATAATAACAACAACAACAACAACAACAACAACAACAACAACAACAACTATATTAATAAAAATATTATTTTACAATATGTATATAATACTACAATTAAACCTTAGATTGCAAGTATAATTCATTCCGGAAGCATGCTTGTATATCAAAACACTTGTATATCAAAGTAAATTTCCCCCATAAGAAATAATGAAAACTCCAATAATTAATTTCACAATCCAAAAATATTCATATAAAAATTATTAATACAAAATATAAAGTAAAAATAAGACAACCTAACCTGCACTTTACCTTTGAAAAAAGTGAAAATAAATCCCAACAGGGCAGTGTTTCAGTTAGTGAAACACACACACACTGTACACACACTGTACACACACTGTACACACACTGTACACACACTGTACACACACACATATACACACACATATACACACACATATACACACACATACTGTACACGCACACACACATACACACACACACACACATACACACATACTGTACACACACACACACACACACACATACTGTACACACACACACACATACACACATACACACACACATACACATACACACATACACACACACATACACACACACATACACACACACATACACACACACACACATACACACACACACACATACACATACACACACATACTGTACATACACATACTGTACACGCACATATACACAAATATACACACACATAAATATACACACACATACACCCAACCGAATCTCTGCTTTCTTACATAGAGGCTCTGGATGAATCTGGAAAAATCACATTTTAATTATGTATTAATTTGTAATTGTGCCATGTAGAAGCTTTAAACTTGTATGCTAAAGCTTAGAAAAACAAGGCCGAGAATAGAACAGAAACAACCTGATTGTAGTTGTCCGTGAATAAATGATATGGTATGGACATCTGGTCTCTGGTTCAGATAAAGAGTTGTGAATTTGAATGTAGGGACTTCATGTACGGGGCGTTGATTATGTTAGCAGAGATGTTTGTGTATAAAATAGGTCAGTTGGGAGAAAGCCTTTACCTTTGTTTGTTGTACGAGACTGGTCCTTCTGCAGAAGTTTAAAATAAAAATTTTGTGACTTTGCTCTTACCCAGTGTATGAATTGCTTGTCTTTATAATATTCACAGAATTTCCACCACAATACTTGGCGTAGTCGGCAGCATTCCTTGTTTGAGGAAGGCATTGGAGAATCCCGGTAGGCACATGCGCGCTGGCGCCTTACTATTTCATTCATTCATTTTGAGGGGCCTGATAATAAGTATGAGAGTGAATGGTTTAGAGAACTGCAAAACCCAGACATGCTGTTGTTTCAAGATCTATATTGGAACCAACACAGATTATCTATAGACCTCTCTAGAATAAGTGTAAGAACTGGAATGCCACACCCATTTACCATAGAAGGGTCACATCCTCATGTGTCATTATCCAAAAACAGTATTGCTGAATGGCAAGAATTGGGACCGTGGGTGTTGAATAACCTAAGAGTTAATGATTGGGTTCTTGTAGGAGACACAGAGACTTGGTATAGCAAAACAATGAACACATACAAGGTCGGCCTCAACTGGTTGGTAGAAGCTAAGAAAGCTGTAGAGATAATTCCAGTGTCAACATTAAATCACAAGGGAGTGTATTGGAGCTTCCCACAGATAGAGATAAGTGACCTAAGGCTAAAAACAGTCCCAGAGAGCTTTTGGGCAAAGGGAAAACATGATGTGGGACTCATATGTGATGTTGAACCGGTGAGAATCAAACCAAAGTTAGATTATAGGCCTTGTAAAACACAGTACCCACTGAAACCTGAGGCGATAGAGGGCATCAATCCCGTGTTTAATTCTTTACTAAAAGCACTGAAGCACTCACCAGTTAGAACACCTATCTTTCCAGTGAAAAAAGCAAAAATTCCAGGTGAGCCTGAAGACTGGAGATTTGTGCAGGATCTTCAAGCAGTAAATGATGCAATAATACCAAGAGCACCAAATGTCCCAAATCCATACACTATCCTAGCACAAATCCCACCGGGGAGCAGGTGGTTCTCAGTTGTAGATTTGTTCACCCCAACAGTCAGTACTGGTTTGCATTTTCATTTAAGGGGAAATCATATACGTTCACGAGATTATGTCAGGGATATTCAGAATCACCAACAATTTACAATGAAGCATTAAGGAAAAGCTTGGAGTCGCTCACCGTCTCCAGGGTCAAGTCTCTTAGAGTATGTTGATGATTGTTTGATAGCGGCGCCATCTAAAGAGCAATGTGAAAAGGACTCCATAGCCCTACTTTGTCATTTAGTAAAAAAAAGGACAGAAGCCTTTCTAAATTACCGTTTGTACAACAGCAGATAAAATTCTTGGGGCAAAAGGTAAAACTTTAGGTCCAAACAGAGTGAAAGCAATTCAAGAAATTCCAAAACCAAAAAGCAACTTATGTCATTTTTGGGCATGTGTTCATATTGCAGAACGTTCATTCCTAACTATGCGATCCTCGAGGCTCCCTTGAGTGAGATAGCTCATGGGAAGGGCCTAAAGCCCCACAGTGCACTTAGTTGGACTCAAGAGGCAGAAAAGGCATTCACTAACTTGAAATTGGCTTTACAAACCACACCTACTTTGGGGATCCCCGATCCAAATAAACCTTTTGTGCAGACAGTAGATGAAAAGCGAGGTTGAACATGGGAGTAAACTTAGGCCTGTGGCCTACAGTATTTTTCAGCAAAACTAGATCCTGTAGCATCAGGGTTGCCAATGTGTTTAAGAGCTGTTGCGGCTGCTGAAAAAGCTGTAACAGCCTCTAGGGATATAGTAGGGTACAGTGATTTGACTTTATTGGTTCCACATGCAGTTTCACTACTTCTCCTGGAACAAAAAAACGGCACACATGTCAACAGCACGATGGTTGAGGTATAATACAATTTTACTGGAAATGCCAAATATCACAGTAAAGAGATGTCCTGTGCTTAACCCTGCTACTCTTCTTCCTAAAGAAGCTGATGGTGAACCACATGACTGTGTAGGCTAATGAGATCTGTAGCCCAATGCCTGATGTACAAGATATTCCTTTGCAGAATGCAGAAATGGAAGTGTTTGTAGATGGATCAGCATTCAGGAACAAACAAAAAAGCCAAAACTGCGTAGGGTATGCCGTGGTAACTGCACATGGTATATTAAAATCAGAGCCACTTCCTAAACATTTATCTGCACAGGCAGCGGAACTCATCGCTTTAACAGAAGCATGTAAACTTGTTGAGGGTAAAACAGTCAAAGTATATACCGACAGTCAGTTCGCTTTTGGGGTGACCCATGACTTTGCAACACTGTGGAAGCACAGGGGGTTTCTTACATCATCAGGGAAGCCCATAGCGCACCACGGCCTGATTTCTGACCTCCTGAAAGCAATCCTTTTACCTAAATCTATTGCTGTTTGTAAATGTGCAGCTCACACAAAGAAAAATGACCCAATTTCACAGGGAAACACAAGAGCAGATGCAGCAGCAAAGGCAGCAGCATTGAGACCACCTAATGACAATGTTAAGATGTGAATGTCTAAATTTTCTGTCCCAACAGCCGATTTACAGGATTTGCAGACACAAGCCACGCCAGCAGAAAAGCAGGAATGGTCAAAGGCTGGAGGAAAAGTGAAGGATGGGGTATGGTACGGCCCCAATAACAAACCTTGTTTACCAAAAGCTTTATTTCCTCATTATGCAAAATTGACACATGGTAAGGACCATGTTTCAAAAGGGGGAATGGCCGATAGTATCTCTGTGTTGTTATACTAGAGCAGGGGTGTCCAAATCCAGTCCTGGAGGGCCAGTGACCAGCACAGTTTGTAATTCACCAACACCTAAACACACCCACTGAACCTAGTAATTAACAGATTAGTTAAATCAGCTGTGTTTGAGACGAAGAAGCACCAAACTGTGTTGGACACTGGATTTGGACACCCCTGTACTAGAGGCTTTACAAATTACTGCCAAAAGGTTTGTGAAAAATGTGTAATTTGTGCTACTAATAACATAGGGAGAGGAATTAAGATCAGTCAGAGCGCACACCCACAACCAAAAAGGCCTTTTGAACATATGCAAATGGATTTCATAGAGCTAACACCAAGTGAAGGGAAAAAATATTGTTGGGTATTAGTTGATGCGTTTTCAAAATGGGTGGAAGCTTTCCCTACATCCAAACAAGATGCTAGTGCAGTAGCAAAAGCATTGCTGTCTGAGATTATCCCACGGTGGGGAATCCCTGAAAAAATAAGTAGCGACAATGGGACACCCTTTGTGAACACCTCGTTGTTTCTATATACCTGATAATCATCAGAATATCAGCAACATCATAGACCACATGAAAAAGGCTTTGAAAATGCCTCCCCAAGTAGAGTCTTGGATCTCATGGTTAACGCAGTTGTGGGGAGGCTGGGGTTATTGGCTGGTTTATAGTGTTCTACCAATTGGGATTATAGTCTTGTTAGGTCTCTGTATAACACCCTGTATTTGCAGATGTGTACAGGAACTAGTTCTGAACACAGTAGAAGTATCACATGGTACAACAGACTGACAAGAACATACAACAACTGAAACCGGACTCATCTGATGACTGGGACAAACCAACTTCTGACAGGTTTTAAAATTTAGGTGACTATTATCCTGATTGTGACTTAGATCCTGATATTGGATATTATCCTGATCCTTAGATAGTTAGATCCTGATCCTAATCCTGAAACTTTTGGTCTGTACTGTATATATTATATAAATACACATATATTATAAATTTATATATGGATATCATAATGTTTATAAATAATTTATATTTTCTTGCCATAATACAAATTCAAACTCTTTGAACGAGAAGATGTGTCCAAACTTTTGGTCTGAGTTTGAATTTGTATTATGGCAAGAAAAAAGCAGCTAAGTAAGAAAAACGAGCGGCCATCATTACTTTAAGAAATGAAGGTCAGTCAGTCCGAAAAAATTGTGAAAACTTTGAAAGTGTCCCCAAGTGCAGTCACAAAACCCATCAAGTGCTACAAAGAAACTGGCTGACATGCGGACCGGCCCAGGAAAGGAAGACCGAGAGTCGCCTCTGCTGCGGAGGATAAGTTCATCCGAGTCACCAGCCTCAGAAATCGCAGGTTAACAGCAGCTCAGATCAGAGAGCAGGTCAATGGCACACAGAGTTCTAGCAGCAGACACGTCTCTAGAACAACTGTTAAGAGGAGACTGTGTGAATCAGGCCTTCATGGTAGAAGATCTGCTAGGAAACCACTGCTAAGGACAGGCAACAAGCAGAAGAGACGCGTTTGGGCTAAAGAACACAAGAAAGAACACAATAAAGAAAACTCGCTGAATGAGAAGGGGTGTCCAAACTTTTGGTCTGAACTGTATATAGATCATTCAAGAATTGGGGATACATTTTGCGTCTCCTAGATAAACCTCCAGTTATTTTTTAAAAACAAAAACTTTATTTAATAAGTTTTAAATAATAACACAAATTATATTAAGCTATCACTAAAGATAATGAATATTTAGGGACATTTTGACCTGAAAATATTAGCTTAAAGACTCCCATTACACCCATTATTGACTGTCTTTGTCTCCTGATTCATACTTTCAACTTAAATTATCATGTAATAATAAGGTCTAACTTTAATCTTTTTTTGTGTGTTTACTCTATTATGTTACAAACAATTGGATGAAATATCTATTTTGTGTATTACATGTAATTTCAGTAATAAAAAAAAAATTTTTTTTTTGTCTGTCTCTATGTTCTGGTCAACTCTGTTACCTTTGTTATAAAAATGCATAAAAATCTTTAAAGCATTCGTAGAAAATGCATGTGATGCACGAAGTGATGTCACTGCCTCTGGCGGAAAATTCTGGAAGGCATTGAGGTATGTCATTATTCTTCGCTCATTAATTTGTACAAAATATTTAGGATACACCAATAGTATATTAATTATTTGTCAAATCTGTTATTGTGATATTGTAGTGAATATCTTACTCACTTTTTTAAAAACAATAATATCTTGAAAATTCATAAAATTCTGTTTTTAATCATGCTATGTGGTATCTGGTTTGATGTTAGCATATTGAGCTAAAGCACAAAATGAAGGAAATTGTCAACTCTGTTATTGTCAACTCTGTTTGTGGTTTAAAATGTCTAATGATAACATACTCTAGTTGACAATGAGTCGAATATTCAAATTTAAGCATTTTAAATCACTATCTTTTTTTTATTTTTATAGGTTCTGGGTCATTGTACTGTAAATTATTCATTTATTGTATATCTTTAGGAAGAAATTGGAATGATAGGTAAATGATGCCGTCAGCAGCAGAAAGACAACGGCAATACAGGGCACGGCGAGATGCAGACCATGTAAAAAAGGCAGAGAATTTGAAAAAAGACAGAGAGCGATGGCACAAAAGGAAAAATGCAGGGCAGACAAGCAGAGTAGCTGATCTGGGTGAAAGGGAGCAAAGGTACAAGCACAGCAGAGGTGCAGAGCAAAAAAGGCAACAACATTTAGACATGACACCACAAAGTTCTAAACCAGACCCTAAACCACAGATATCCAGGTAACAACGGGTATAATTGTACTGTATGTGTGGTAAGATATAGGGAGATTGAGGAAAATTAAGTTCTTTGTTAGGATTGTCAACATTATAGTATGCAAGTTAAGATATAAGATGTTTTCGTCGTCTCTATAATTTGTACATGCATGATTTGTTTACACATTTGTATTAATAATGTACTATGCAACTTTGGAACTGTAAAGACATTAGGGGCAATGTGCGATTTTTGTTCTCATCCCACCATTACTCAAAATACAAGCCTTTTTTATTTATACATACAAAAGTAAAAAATATGACTTCAAAGTAAATCTAAAATTATAGCAAACTGCCATTCCTTGAATTAAGAGCTCTGTGTTTTATATGCCCATAAAAATTTGCATAGTGCACATTTAAATAATAAATACTGATTTTTTAAATAATTTTTTTTAGGAAGGAAAAAATATACATTAAAATAGGATAATTTAAAATTAACTTCAGTTTAAATTTTTTTTTGTTGTTAAACAACCGCCGTCCGAAAAACGCCTTCAGAGACTGACTTGTGTGTCTGATTCCCCTCGATCAAAAACACGAAAGCAGATAGGAAGATATAAAGTCCCTGCAGATATTCAAAAAACCCTTGTTTCATAATATACTGATAAATACTATCAGACAAAGGTACCAAGATACTAAAGAAGAGAGAGTACGTCAGATTATATTGTGAATTGTGTCAGAAAAGATACTAAAAAATTACAAACTACAGAAAACAACACAGATCTCACTTGGTTTTTCAAGCGGTTCGGCAAGAGTAACCAAAATGAGCTGACTTTTCAAGGAAGAAAATATAGATCAACACAAAGCAAGCTCCAAAAGAAGGTACAAGAATTCTTTTTGAGAGATGATGTCAGCCACTTCACTGCGGGAAAAAAAGCAAAACTGCAGAAAAGATTTCTTAATAATACCATAAGAAATCTTCATCGCCAATTCCTTCTTGAGAATCCATGAAGTCAGCTGTCATATGCACTTTTCTGTTGCTTGCATCCTTTCAGAGTTGTCCACCCATCCATATCTGACAGAGAAACCTGTCTCTGTAAAGTTCATGAAAACTTATCCTTCCTTGTGAAGAAGCTTTATACACTCCAACTTCTTGAGATGACTGACTTGGAAATCATCACAAACTCAATATGCTGTGATCCTGCAAGCAAAGAATGCATGTATGGAGCATGTGCCAAATGCAGAAGCAATGTCTATCAGCTTAACTCTGAGTATGATGCTGAGGCTACAGTGAGATTTGTTCAGTGGACAACTGAACTGGGAGGAAGAAGTAGAAATAAATGAAGGAAAAATAAAGAAAGTGAGAAAGAATCAAAACCAGTCCGAATGACTGTCAAAAAGGAGATAGAGTGTTCACTAGGAGATATGACTGATATCTTCCAAAACCAGCTGAGAGCTTTCACAAGGCACCAATTCAATATTAAAAACCAATATGTGCACTACCAAGAGCTCAAGAAAAGCATGAATCTGATGAATAATTCATGCAATAATATTCATATAATGAATGAATATAATAATGAAAATTATTCATGCAAATTATCAGCAGAAATTCAGGCAGTTCACTTTGCATCATCTCAGCAGCTGGCAATTCTGCATACGGGAATCGTTCATATAGGCGGGGTGGACAAACATTTGTGCTTTACTACCATCTCAGCATCAAAAGAGAAAAGTCTACCCGCTATATGGACACACCTGTCCCCTGTGCTCGATTATGTGAAAATCCACCATCCATCAGTAAGTTTAGTTTATTTTTTTAGGGATGGACCGTGCACCCAATACCATCAGAAGAGCAACTTCTACATGTTTAACACAGAGTTGTTCAAAGGGGCTTCAAGAAAGGCACATGGAGCTTCTTTGAAGCAAGCCATGGAAAAGGTGTTCCTGATGGAGTGGGTGGAGTTTTAAAAAGAACAGCAGATACACTGGTCAGTGAAGGAAAAGACATTCAAAATGCCAAGTAGTTGTATGATTGTCTACGGAATGCTCAGACCTCTATACAGCTGTTCTACATTGATGAGAAAGCTGTGGCCAAAGCTGTACAGAAGATGCCAAAACGACTCCCAGTGGTTCCTTCAACAATGAGCCTCCATCAGATGATCACTCTCAGACCAGGAAAGATCATCTACAGAGATGTCAGCTGTCTCTGCTCTACTAAGCAAATTCTTGAGTGTACATGTCACAACACACAAATGTTTGAATTTGATGCTCATCCCAACCCTTATTCCACCACTAAATGTGTTGTTCAGCCAAGCCTTTCTTACACCATTGATGAGCAACGAACACAGAAAGCAGATGAAATCAACTGGGAAAGCAAAGATATCATTGGACAGTGGTGTATTATCAAATATGATGATGAGATTTATCCTGGGACCATCGTTGAGATCAATGAGACACATGCAAAAGTGACATGCATGCACAAAGTTGGGGGAAATCGCTTCTTCTAGACAAACCATGAGGATACTTTGTGGTATCTCTTTGATGATGTCCTTAGAATCATCCCTCAACCAACACCAGTGATGGCACGCCATGTAGAAATAAACAAAGACATATGGACAGAAATTACCAATAACTGGTTTGCATGACCAGGCCGTAAGAGAGCAGCTATTGCATTTTATGTTGCCGATCAGTAGTGCATAAATACATGCAGTTACTTCACGAAAGAGCTGTAATTCACATGAATTTGGTAGGATTAAATAGTTGTTTTACATTTTTAAAATTGTTTCAAAAGTTTCAAGGTCTGGCAGAAAATGTAGTTGTTTTTGGTCATTTAACTGTGGGTCATCAACTCTGTTATTGATAACAACTCTGTTTGTTTAAGGTTTTGCTTTAAAAAAATCGTTATGTGCGTTTTATTGCTAGCAAATTGATTAGAAGCTGATTAGCCTAACTGGTACTGTTACTACGTGAATCATGACAGAATTTCATAGGTTTTTAAAGCTTTGCTTAGAGAAGATGCAAACGAGCGTGGCAACTTTTGAGTTAATTGTATTGATACTTTTACTCCCAAACAAAACGTTTATAACTGGATTATCACCACCAACAAAAAAAAAAAAGTTTATGACCACCATCTTTAATGCAGTGTAGTGTAGTCATGTGTAGTGTAGTGTTGTATCTACCACAAAAGATAAAGAAAATTAAATCAAAATGCACCTCAAATGCTTTCTAGTAATGATGGTTTAATTGCCTTCAAGCGATATAATAAATAAAATAATATTAACACTTGTTTATTGTTCACTGTAGCATGCTGCTACAGTAAAATAATTTAGAACGTGACACGCCATATGTATACAGCTACATCGCTAAACAGACACTCAGTTTTCTGGTAAAATGTATGCAAAAAAAATGTGTGACATTTTTGAACAGGTAAGATTTAGCTATTCATATTAATAACAATGACATAGATGCTAATATTCTAACTATATGTACTATATGTACAAAAAACATGAATAAAAAATTTTTTGGAAAAAATAAAGAACAAAATTAAAAAGTACTCATGAACAAAGCAGCAATTAATACTGTAGATTAAAGGGCGGGCAAGCACTTTCTGGCTACTGATCTAGTATTTGTAGGCGAAGCAAATAAACAAAACAGAACAAAATAATGAAAAAAATATTCAGAATGTCGCATCTGCGTGACAGATCGGTCTCTGGACTTCCTGATGTACTAAAGGAAAGCAGAGCGTCGATCCTGTCCAGTATAGCTGCTGGTATTGGTGTGAATTCATGCTTACACTGTAAGTCCTTCTGGTAGCGCTAGAGTGCAGAAAAGTCATCTACAAGCTGCCATAGACTCCCATATTACTATTATTATTAATAATAATAATAAATACTACAATACATATATGTAGGGTTGTGCCGAATGAAGATTCAGAAGCAGTGAAGCTTTTACAACAAACTGCGTTGATGCTTCGAAGCTTTTTGACACAATGCTCTACTTCGCCATCTGGTGGTCGAAAAAATCCCTACACCAGCTGTGCCATTCACATGTTCTGTTCATTGTAAGGTTTTGTTAGTATATTTAATAAGACGGCGTTCACAAGGATGGCGTTTACAAGCAGCAAACAAGTTTGTAGTTGAGGAAGGACTTTTATTTTGGGAGCAGTGGTTGAGCCCGCAAGGTGTTTTAATTTAAATTCATACAACAGACATTCAAATGTCATTGCTTTTATTAGAATTTTGTTTAACAATAATACACCATGTCAAAAACATATATGCATACATATAGGCATGACAATTATGAATATAATTATAAAATTGGAATAAATGGACAGCGGGTATGGGGTATAGACGCGCTCTGTGTTTAAGCCCTGTGTGACGTGTCAGTGACGTAACGAAGCTTCATTTTCACAGGTCACGTGACAGCCTCATTTCAAGCAATGCGCCGGAACACTGTTTAGAAGCACTAGCGTGTCGAAAACTCGAGACGTGTGTCGAAACTGGGTGCCGAGCGACCCATCCCTACATACATGTAGCTTACCTTATAGTACTGGTATCTATACCATCAATATTTTAAGTCTCACACACACACACACACACACACACAGTAGCATACCTTCTGACTCAGCGCATCAGCGAGCATTGTAATAGCCTTTGCTTTAGCTTCCGCTTTTACCAACAAAGCAATAGCCTCCCCTGTAATACAAACACATTATAGTATAATACACACACACACACACACATACATACATACATACATACATACATACATACATACACACACATACACACACATACATACATACATACATACATACACATACATACACACACACACACACATACATACATACATACACATACATACACACACATACACACACATACACACAGCCAGCCTGATGAGAACATGTGTTCTCGTCTCTTTGTATTGTATCTCACACAGCTTTAAACACACAGCACCTGTAGCTTTGTTGATTTGCTCCGCTTTATCTCCCTCAGAAGCCAAAATCTGCGCTTGCTTCCGTCCCTCCTCCAAGTTGATGGCCGACTCCCTCGTCCCCTCAGACTCCAGAACCGTCGCCCTCTTTTTCCACTCCGCTACCACCTGCACAGGAGCCACACGTCAGTCTCATACCGGGTGAAATGTACACAGCAAACCTCATGGCTACAAGTTTATTAGCAAGTCAGGATTCTCTCTCTCACACACACACACACACACACACGTCTCAGATGCACTCAGGTTCTGGTTATTACACAGAAATAGACAAAATAACCTTACAGTCCAAGCTCTATGACGTGAAGTCAGACTTAAAGTTTGTCGATTAAAATCGTAAGTTGATCATGATGCAGATACAGTTCTGATTCAGACGGTTCTGGTTTAAATGGTGTTTTTGTTTTTGGTTGTTGAAAACTGTTTATCAATCTTCCGGTAAAGATGTGTGTAAACGTCTTCTCAGTCAGACTTATAAAAGTTTCCCTTAAAAGCTAACTTCCTTTTTATTCATGTAACAGGTGATTTACACTTACTGAAGTGTACTAACTTCAGATTATGTGTACCAAAATCAGATAATGACAAAAATGACAGAAACTAAACTGTGCTGAGAGCTAATTCATAATTCTACCAGTAACGCAGCTTAGCCACTGCAGCGCTTCG
>JAAGKR010009087.1:10815-28130 GCA_011419295.1 Clarias macrocephalus | reverse complement strand
TCCTCACTGACCTGAAGCGTGATGTTCAAGTGGAACGTTACTGTTTAAGACTGTGGACACGATTCTGAAATCATGGTTAATGTAAAGTGTCACCCCGGAAGTTAGACATAAAGTTGTTTCTTCGTTCCTGATGAAAAATGTCTGACAAAATTCTCAGCGTAAATGAGAGACAGAAATCAGGAAGTTGTTTTTTCGTACTTTAATGCCCGTTCGCTTCATACTCATCTACAGTACAGCAGGTTTTTCCAAAGTGTGGACTGAAGGTCCTGCGGTTGGGCCGCGAGAGAATATTTACAATCATTAAATAAAAGCTTTTAGTTTTCAATTTTGTAATTAAGTTTGAAAATATTATCTCGATATTTACATTGAAAAAGGTCATCAGAACTAACAAAGCTAAGCTGTGGGATGTAAATGTGTGTTAGTGTGTATTGTTGCCACGGCGACCCTGTGACTCTTACACGTAGGCATTTCGGTTGTAGCTGTTGGGCTGCTGGGACACGACCGAGGTCGTATACGGTGTCCCTCTGTGCTGGGACTGGTACAAGTACGGCCTGCAAACACGTATACACGTATCAGTTTTAGTGCTGAGTTTCTGTGTGTGTGTGTGTGTGTGTGTGTGTGTGTGTGTGTGTGTGTGTGTGTGTGTGTGTGTGTGTGTGTGTGTGGATCTTCAGTTCCATCATATATTCATGGGAAAGCATTGCTTCTCCATAAAAAAAGTACCTTCACTTCTGGCTGTGCAAGTCATTGCACATGAACAGTGACTCAACAGCTTACTCAGTGCACTGACCGCCTGCTCCAGTTCATCTGGGAATACTCAGGAATTCATTTCGGAACGGTCATCTGTATAGGGTCAGTAAAGCAAAACTGTGCTGTCTAGCTTATATTTGTCACAAATTAGACATGTGTCATTTCCTGCCTTCACACTGACTGAGTCCTGAGGTAAAGCACTGTAGGCCACTGAGTCCTGAGCATAGACTGCCACCTGTAGGTAACACACGGACCTGCGCTTTTTCCTCCTTCAGGTTAATTAGACAAGGAGGAAGTACTCTATATCTGTAAGATAACATGAATAATCAAGTCTTGAGCCATGATTATATTTGGATAAATGAACATGCAGATGTTAATGGCAAATAGTAGAGATGTTCTTCAGTAGGGATGGGGATTTTGGAGCATTATTTTTTCCTTTTCTTTATTTTCAAAATCCAATTATTTAGTTTCATACACATTTCCACAATTTTCCTTTGATTCTATAAAGCTGCTTTGCCACACAGCAGGCCCTGGTGACCCTGTATACAAGATAAAGCGGAATAGATGATAAGTGAGTGATAATAATACTCATAGTAATGTTTCAGTAATGTTTTGTCAACCCTTTTAACAAAGAATAAAAATATCTTTGTTAATAAAATAAAATTGGATTGAAATTTATTGATAATTTTTTTTCATATAAATAAATGCATTACAATTTTGTGTTTATTGATGTGAATCAAATGGGAAATAAACTGCTGATTTTTTTAAATCAAGAATTTTAGTTTTCCAAGTGAAATTTAGCATGTCTTATTCAAACACACATGAAATACAGTACTTGACACATCATACTTGTGTGCAACAAACAGTTAACCCTGATACCCTTTCCAGGGAAATCAGAAGGTCTAGTTTGCACATGTGAAGGAGAGAAGCAATGAGATAGTTTTTCATCTATTGCTGTTCACAAAATCATTTACGTCTTGTGTTTAAGAACGATAAATAGCTAGGGAAGTACCGAGTGGCAAATGTGAAGTAGCACAATGTGATACATTGATTCATGGTACTGGGGGAAATGTTTAATGCTCAACAATTGCACAATAGGAAATGTATGTAATAGATAGAGGAACCAAGAGAAGGGAAGAAGTGTTCACATAAAAAAACAAAAAAACTAAAAGAATTTTGTGTAAGACAAAAAACTAATTATAGACAGTTAAGGCCATGAAAGATAAAGAAACAGATGACACTATAAGCAACAAGCCTGTTTACCGAGCACTGCATTTATGACTCACGCAGGATTGAATACAGCTCAGGAATAATGCATAAAATAGATGGTATGCCCTTATCATTTTGATTTCGCCTTTACTACAGGATTATATTTTCTCTTAGCACTGTTACTTCAATATTTTGTCTGCAAAGTAACTTACAGTATCATTCCAGAAGCAAACCGCTATACAGTATATTATATTTTCCCATAATCCCTCACACTCACTGCTCAGCTGGTAAAACCTCAAACTGTTGCTCACATTTCAATTCACTTCTACATTTTGAGGTAGTGTTTTTTTTTCCAACTGACCACACAAACCAAGACACACACACACACACACACGCATGCACGCACACACACACACACACACACACACACACACACACACACACACACACACACACACACACACACACACACACACACACACACACACACACACACACACACACGCTCACTTCCCCAACACACCAACACACCATGGGCACCACAAACCACAAGCTCCCGTGGAAGAGAGATTCTGTTGAGCCCTTTATTGCACCATCCGTCTTAGTGCCATGTGCTTCAAGTTGGGGTAATAACTACAGAGGTGTCATGATGTCAGACACCAAAAGACATTGTGCAAACAGGATATGCTGACTGCTGTGGCCACAAAGATAGAGTAGACCTGTCCAAACCAGAGGCGTTCTTTGTAAGAGCAGAACAACCTTTTGTTTTCTTATCAGAGACCCCATGCAGCTTTAGTAACATTATTCAAGCACGAGGTGTAAAACCATATCATCTCACATATGCTATGTTTCCTGATACTACTGAGGTGTGGACAAACTCAAGTATCCACTAGGATGGAACATGCAGACATCAAATAAAAACAAAACAGAAAAAAGCTGCTCTTCTATACTGTGAAGAGCATTTTGCTGATCACCTGTGTGCTATGCTGACGTGAACAGTCTCATCCCGGATGACAAATTCTTTTAAGTTATGTTCAGCCTTTTTATATGTATATTTGTCACATATACATTACTGCACAGTGGAATTTGTTATTCTTCACATATCCCAGCTTCTTGTTTAGTAGGCTGGGGCCAGCTATTACACAGCGCCCCTGGAGCAGACAGGGTGAAGGGCCTTGCTCAAGGGCCCAACAGTGGCAACCTGGTGGAGCTGGGGCTCAAACACCCAACCTTCTGATCAGTAACTCAGAGCCATAACAGCAGCAGAAGACCAGAGGTAATACCCAGGACAACAGAAGACTGGAGAAACTTTCCCTGGTCTGATGAGTCTTGATTTCTGCTTTGACATTCTAATGGTAGAGTGAGAATTTGGCATAAACAGGATGAAAGCATGGATCCATCCTGCCATGTATCAACTGTCCAGGCTGCTGCTGATGTAATGGTGTGGGGGAGATTATTTTTTTTGGCACACTTTGAGTCCATTAGCACCAATTGGGCTTCATTTAAATGCTACCTAAGTATTGTGGCTGACAAATGTCCATCCCTTTAATATCACAGGATAACACGCCATGGCACAAAGCTAAAATAATCTCAAATTGGTTTCTTGATCATGGCAATGAGTTCACTGTGGTCATACGGTCTCAGCCCAATAGAGCACCTTCAAAATGTTGGAGCAGGAGAGTCGCATCCGACAAATCTGCAGCAAATGTCTGATGCACAAAGAAATACTATAAAATGCTGAATAAACCACTGCATGTATAAAGCAGTGATACAAGTGATTCCCCTGTTTACTTCTAATTCACTTTTAATACGGAAATTGATTACTCACACATTGACTAATGATGTGTAAAGATTTAGGCAGCGAGTGAGAAAAAAGTGTTGAGGTTATCAAGTCGTATACAGTATACAGCGTCAGCATGTATTCTTGTGTTAGATTAACAGGATTATTTCTAATTAGAATTTCTATTAAATGTAATTTTGAGAATATCTTTTGTACAAAAAAAATTACAAAAACCTGGAAAATAGTGCAGTGTTTTATTCTCCAGTGGAATATTAATATTTCTACTTATACTCCTGGTAAATCCAAACAAGTTATATTTATATCATGCAGGTTTGTTAGATTTCATGCACTTGATGTAAAGCTGTGAATAAAAATAAAGATTCTCTTAAATCTTATCTTTTTAATAAAGATTTACACCCGAAAGTAAATAATACTTGTGCGTTTTGTACCAGCGTGCTGGTGGCTCAGTGGTACAGTAGGTGTTTCGCCTGCCATGTGACAGCGCCGGGTTCGATTCCCAGCCACTGGATGAAGTCCCTGTCCCAAGCCCAGAAAGAAAGTGAGGGTTGTGTTCAGAACAGCATCTGGCGTAAAAACCTGTGACAAACTGCTGTGGCGACCCAAAGCCAGGAGCAGACGAAAGACCAACAACGATTTATTTAATGTGCAACAACTAAAAAAAATTATAGTATGAGTTCGGCTACTCAGTAATGCAAGTAAATAACGATTAATATGAATGAGTACAACAAACTCAAAAACTGATAGTTTACTGTTTACTTAAAATTGGAAACATCATTGCTTAAAATAATTGATGTAACTGATTTTGCCAACTTATTCGGGTTTACAGTGTGGCAAGTATTTATTTATTTATTTAAACACAAATATTGCTTAAAATGTAAAAAACTAAATTAAGTAAAACAAGTCTAATTGAATAGAATTGAAATTTGTTTGGAGGCATGTGGTGTAGAGGTTAGCACTGTCGCCTTGCACCTCCAGGGTCTGGGTTCGGTTCGAATGTGAGTAAAAGTGCAACTTAAAATATTGCAAAATATTAGGAATAAAATGTGACCATACACCAATCAGCCATAACATTACAGCATGACTCCATGAGGTGTCTGGCACCGGGGTGTTGGTGGTGTGGGCTGCAAATTGGAATCTGGGGTTTGGAGGTCAGGTAGGTGGCCTTGGGCTCTTTGCCAGCTGGACTTTGTACACAGCGGGATGTGGTGCACTGAAGGTTCGAGTGCTTTTACTTTTTTTTTGCTATTTGTGCTGCATTGGCTTTTCTTTGGGGTCAGACTGGCTTTTGGCAGGGGTGAGCCCTGGGTGTCCATGATTCTGTCACCAATGTAACTGATAATCTGTGTTAATTAATTATTGTTACAGTACATCAGACCATAAGTAAAAATGTAAGTCATAAAATAGTATTGGATAAAAATGCTATAATATGCATACATTTATTTAGTTTTAGTAAGAGCTTTCTCCTGATAGACAAGTCAATCTGCCTACATGCGTGTATTTGGACATTGGGAGGAAACGGCAGTACTCTGTTGAGCCATCCAAAGATTTGCATCTCCATTATTGATTAATAATACATTGTCTGTATTATAATTATTACTTAGACAAATAGAAATGATATAGCTGAGAGCACAAACTGTGTGCATTTCAATGTAGGTTAAAAGCAATAAACATTTCAACGAAATTAGGAATTGAGAATGCTGGGAAAATGTGGAACAACTGCGATAAGAGAAGTTGATAGGAAACTAAAAGAACAAAGCATCTCTGTATTAAAAGGAGTCCAGTAGTTTCACACATATTCCTTCATTGTGTTTGCTATGGTTATGGAACCTGACTCTAAATAATAATAATAATAATAATAATAATAATAATAATAAATGTTTTAATTCATTATTTTATTCATTTTGCACATTTTCTGCAAATTTATGCACCAATAAGTAAGTAAGTAAATAATCATCTTACTGATAGACACTTGAATGAAGTGCCCCTGTTATAAAGAACATAATTAAAGGCAAACTTCACAAGAGGTATGAGTGAAAACCGAAAGCTGAAATATGTATCTGAAGCATATTTAATAAATTATGCATCCCTTATTTACTAATGGCCTATCGACTGCAGGTCCGTTGAGCCTGATAGGATGTCAGAGTTGCAGAGAACAGGATGAAGGGCTGGAAGGATGAGAAGAGGGAGAGACAGCACTTAAAAGGGTCTCACTTCTCTCTGGGGTAAACTCTTTTTATTCCATTCTTACTCTCAAATGACAAATGAAACATTAATTGAGGATAAATATCTCACAACAATAGTGTTATTTCAAATGTAAAACTGTGTCTTAAAGATATTGCATAGTGTCATGTTTTAGAGTTAACAGAAGATGGTACAGATGTGGTTAAGACCTGATATACTGACCTTCTGAATTCCTTAATAGAAATATTTTGACATATGGGGACCTTTAAACATCTCTCTCATGATTTTTAAAACTGTTTTGTCAAAACAAAGGTCAGAAGGTAATCAGGGGGAAAATGCCATGTTTATTTCGACTGCATGGGTGTTCTGATAGAAATAGTTCTGGATTAATATAAAGAAAGAAAATGGGGGAATGATTAAAAAATATAAAAAAGGACACACTTTTCTTAAACATCTCATGTAACACTGCTACTCCATCTACAGGTTACTGGTGGTAATGCCAGAGTATGATAGAATTTATCAAAAAGAAAGAAAAAAGAAAAAAAAAAAACCCAGCCACTATAAAAACACACCAAGCAAAGCCGAAAAATTTCCAAATGCATAATTACACTAGTGTAAAACCTGCTAGTTTAATAATTACATGCTATATGTTTAAAACATATTTAATAAATAGATTAATTCTAATAATCGCCTTTCTTTTTCTTTCCAGACAGAGAGACGCAGAAAGATGTCAAACTGCAACTGACCAAAGGCTGAAGAGCTGCTGAAACCTGTCTTCGATGTTCTTATCTGGGACAGACCATTTACTCGTGTGGCACCGCTTCTGGGAAATCAATGGTATCAATGGAGTTAGGACTAGATCGACACAGAGCACCTCCAGGAATAGGATAGCATTGTGCGGTATCCAGGGACTCCAGAAATATACTAACAAGACAGTGGACCTCAGTTTATTTCAGTGTTTACATTTATTTAGATTGTATGTAATGGTTGAAATGTAATCAGAGAATGAATGAATGTCTTTCTTCTCTGGAATGCGAATCCTTCTACTACAGCGAAACTAATGAAGAATCTACACAGAAAATGCACAGTGTTAATGTAACACTTGTGAAGTTCATTTGTAGGAGTCCAACCTACATAAACAAAAAACAGTGTTAATAAATAAATTAGTGTTCATTAAAACCCTTAATATATATATATTGCTTATATGGAAGCCCGTGTGTTAAACATCTTTGGCTTTTTGGATACAGTATGTCAGGTATATATACTTATATGACATGTAAATTTTACCACTAACCGTAATATGGGAATGAAAATTCAGTTCATCATATTGCCTAGGTTGTGCTGATAAAAAGGATATGCCACTCTATACTGAACAGTCCTGAGCCCTACTCTATATACTGTATATGCTTATTAAAACATATGTGTCATATTAAAAAAAAGTTACATCCTCTGGGTTTTAAGGGCTGAGGAGTTTTGCACTTATTCTAATTTTTATATAAATTGCTACTAATTATACCGACAAAAATAGCTAAAAAATGCTCATCTGCTTTCCTATTGTATAAATAGGATATAGATACTTTTATTGAAAATCACAGTTTTAGACCTTTAAAAGAAGCCGTTTTTTTTTTTACACATAAATTTGAGTATGGAGAAATTCTTTCTTTGCACATCCCAGCTTCCTAAGAGGTCGGGATCAGAGTGAAGCATCAGCTATGATAAGATGCCCCTAGGGCTGATGGGTAAATGGCCTGGCTAAAAGTCCCATCAGTGGCAGGGTAGCATTGTGAAGTTTTTAACCCCTGACTTCCTAATCTGTAACGCAGAAGCTTCACCCACTGAGCCCAATATTTGTGCTTTTCTTGTCCAGCATTTGCTTGTACTTTCAGGACGTTTGCTCAGTTTACTAGAGGCAGCTTGGTAAGCAGTGAACAGCATCACGCTGTGAGCCACTGACAGGAAGGTTGAAAGTAAAAGCTTCAGTCACCAAGTTGCAATTATCTGGCCTCTTAACCATAAGCCTGCTCCAAGGGGGATCATATGCACATACGGTACTGTATGATCCTGTGCCCTGACCATATAGATAGTATATTTGAAAAAAAATCCCAAGTCCTCAAATCCCCAGCGTTGAATTAACATCATACAGTGTACTGTATATACAGGCTCAGTTTGACTGACGTTGGGTTTTTACTGTATAACATGGTGGCCAAAAGTATTGAGACAAAAGTGAAATTCAATATTTTAATGACATTATTATACGTTTAAAATAATAATACGTTTAAGATAATAAGAATCATTTATGATTTCATGCAATGAGTTCAGTCAGTCCTTGATTTTTCAAAACCTGCTGGATCTGACTGGCAATGGCTCAGAAAGACGTCTACAGTATCTACAGTCACTTGCTCAATCCATGCCTGCTTGATTGCTTAGTAAAGATCATGTACAGAAGACAGTTTCTCAATTGATCCAGGCTTCTTCACCATTGCCCAACGGTTTTCTATTGAGTTTAGGTCTGGAGATGACACAAGCCATACCTCTGAGGATGAATAGTAATGTCCCATAGCAAGTTTTTCACTAGTTGTTCAGTTAATTTGCACAACTCTTCAGACAGATAGGCTAAAAATAATTAGTTAAATCACATGAACGGGGTTGAAACAGTGTTTTGGTTATGTCTGCTGAATGAATACCACTTGACTACCGCACCAACTCCTCTGGAGATAACGACCAACCTAGCAGGCGGCCATAAAGAAAACCTGGCTTAAGAATATCAAGGATCTGAATAACCATCGTATTTATATAAACAAAACCAGGATCTTAGTTATGGATCGGCAGAAATGGAAGCATGTCTGGTGTAATGCCTGGAATCCAGCGGCACCTACAGCAGTGTACTGGTCATGGGGTTAATCCCCTTTACCAGGCGGCAGGTAGGGATCAAAGAAGAGAAAGAAGACATGTATGGGGAGAACTATAATACATACTCTAGCATATGTTGTCTTAATATCTGTCTACAAAAATGTCTGTCTGCTGGCATGATCAAGTCTTTGCTACCAAAATTCTTCCCTCAAACATCCCAGAATGTTTTTTTTTTCCTTTTGCATGAGATATTATTAATATGTAAAGGCACCATAAGAAAATCAATTAGCAATCTGCCATTGGAGCTGAGAGGTGCAGGAATGCTTGCATATTCACTTCGGCTGACATCGTTAAAAAAGCATCTATTCCTGTCAAATGCCCCAACTTTGTTTAATTAGTTTCCACTAAGATATTGAGCAGACTTTCAAGCACTTACCAGAATAATGTTGAATATTATCATAATAATGTATACTGGATGGGAAAGTTTTCTGTTATGTAGAGAAAAAAATAGAATGGAAATTAAACTGTAATGAATCATGCTGTCCTATTATTATCGTTTTAGTTCTTAACACGACCAGCGTTTAATGTGCCTCTGTCTGTCTGTCTTTTTTTTTCATGTCTAATACACATATATTGTAGGGATGCAATCTGAAAAACTGTCCACAGAATATCCCACATTGGGTTGCGTCTCAGGTGTCTCATTGACCCCTTCCACAGCCACAATGCATCCTGGGAACCATTAAGGAAACCCGAGAACACCGCAACCGCACAAGAAACACACAAACACAATCAAGCAGAGGGGATGGCTTACCAACACTCCTGATGGGAAAGAGAGTGCTATACGGAGGTGATGGGAGAAATACAGCGTATCAATTGCTTACATTTTTTCCTCCAATTCTGAACGTTTGGCCGGTGGAGCAGTGAGAGAAAACGGGGGATTCATTATAAAACGAAGAAAGCGTCAACATTTGACAAACATGTAAACTTGACCATGTGCCTGTCTGCTATATTTGGCATTTCAGATCATATCTGTACACTTTTACTTAGCCATCTCCATTGAAGAAGCTGATTCAGTAGACCATATTAGCGGTCAGAGCATGCTGGTCAGGCAGTCCGTGGTTTGGGGAGCAACTACGGATCACTGACCGCAGCCTGCCATTGATCCCTCACTCAATTAGATTATTGTGGGCCCCAAACGGCAATGCCTGCAGAATCTCTGAGGCCTGCCAGAGGAAAAGCGAGAGGGGCATCAGGCTCAGGCGGATGGAGGGCAGTGGAGATAGATGGATGTGAAAACGAGTGAGCAGAGTGACAGTCCAGGGACCGATTGATCTTCCCGTCATTTCCCTTCCACCCTCCTGGCTCTTCGTTCTCCTCCCTCCTCACTCAGCCTCTTTCCACATCCACCTCCCCCCTTGCTTGCCGTCTCTCAGTGTACAAATACTGTTGAGCTCCACTGTATTGGATTTATGAGTTAATGGGGATGTCAAGACATAACAGATTGGGAAATGAGGAAGAGGAGAAGCTGTGTGTGTGTGTGGGGGGGGGGGGGGTCCTGTCTTCTCTCTGTCTTCACTTCCTTCTTTCATGCTTTCTTCTGCTCAACATGTTAAAGGGAAAGTGTGTAGATAAGTTTGCAAAGTGAGTGCAAGTAAAGATAAGAAGCTCATGGAATGAAGTAAAAGCTAGGATGTGCAGTGCCTGGTTCATGTATGCTTGAATAATAATAATCTTTAAATCAAATTTCCATTTAAAAGAAAATCGATCAAATCTTACATAGACTGTATGTCATTGTACATGAAGCAGCTAATCACATCAGTTCTTCTTTCTCTCCTACACAATTGTTTAGTAAAAAATTGGTTCTACTACTCTATTATATTTAACAGTTTTTTTTTCTGCAAACAACACCAGCAGTAGCATCTACGTACTTAACACAATCTAAAGTTCATAAAAAGAGGATAAGAGGTTTCTGCCCCTCCTGATGACCATGTCTGTTAGAAGAGGTCCGGCAAGGCCTGATGTCATGCACAGGGTTCTATCGATCCTTTATCAGGCCCGGCCAGGCGACTGCAGACCATCTTGTCATCAGGAGAACGGAGGTGGATCCTCTTTCATCCCCTCATCAATTACATCACAAACCCCTGTGCTTCTGATATGCAAGGTCTGGCTTCCTCATTACCACGCTTGATGTTCAGTTCAGGTGTCTGACTTAAACAAAAGATAAGGTTCTTAGAACCGAGTTATCTGGCCCCAAATGCAGTATTATAAAAACATGTATAAAATGTAATTTCTTTTTCTTCAACCAGTTGCTCAAAGAGGAAACTTGGAATGAAGCAGTCTACAGAATCATAGAAAGTGGAACTTTATTTAGTAATTTTATAATAAATTGGTCTAACATTTAAACTATAAAACGCTGGTTGGTTCCAGATGCAAGAAAAATATGGGGGGAAAAAACTTTTCTACAAGGGGGCTTACTCGTTTCAAGAAGTAACTTATGTCAGGAAAAATAAACAAGAAAAGTCTGTGTAGTGGAAATATCACATTAATTAGTCTTGTCATAACTTTGAAGTGGCTTATCTGCATCACCGGGTAGACAGACACCCCACCCTGCACAAAGTCATTTCAGGTCGATCCCCTGGACACCAGTACCCAGCCCCCGTAACACCCCACCCCCTTTACCCCATCACCCCAGGACACCCCCCCCCCCCCCCCACACACACACACACTCAGCATTAGAATTCATAAAACATTATCCTTGATAGTTGCCACCTGATTGTCAGCTACAGTACACCTGGAGTCCAGCTGGAATGGCAAGTCAGGCTCTATGTTATAGCTCTTGTGACCTTCTCAATGAGACTTGTGCTGAAAAAAAAAAAAGTCAAATTTAATGCCAATTCCAAAATATTTGGGGCAGTATGGACATTTACAATTTAAACACGTCGTATGTACAGTCTCTTCACCCTGTACTATACTGAAAACACTACAACAACTCATGACTCTTGACTTAATCAAACATTCATATTGCTGAACTTTTAAAATATATTTCTGTTGGCTGACCTTTGCAAAATTACAGTTTTTTCCAGCTTGTGAATAAACAGATCTTATCAATCTTTTCTCTTGTTCATCTTATTTAAATGGTTTAAACAAACTGTTTAGCCAAATGAAAATGCTGGAACCCCTGCAGAAGGGGTTCAAAAGATGGTGTCCCGTCTCAGAACGCGACACACTGTGTCACATCTTTACCTTCTCTATGACCATCAATCCTTTAATATACTCCAGCGCACTTACTCAGAGCTGAGTGCTGGGCCCAATTAGTCTACAGTAGCTCCAGAGAACAAGTCTTTCCAGGAATTGTAAGTCCGGTTGAGATGAAGTGCCCTTCTGCTCTAGATTTTCTCTTATATCTGTTCTCATAGACCTACTTCATATAGGTTATTGTGAATCTGCTTTATGGACACATCCTGCACATACTGTACACTTTCACATTACAAATAAATCTTTTACTTTATCTTGATGATGATGCGATTTAAAAAAATAATAAAACCCAAACTAGATCACTACTGGGGAACATAAACAGCGATTATAATACTATATGCTTAGTAATGAGGTCAGGCAATGCAGTGCAAAAAGTCGAGGGAACCAAAACAATGTGGCAACCAAGAGAAAGAGGTCTGAGGGTCATGTTTCTAGAGGTTTTAGAGTTTTTTAATAACAGTGTAATAAAGTGTAAATCTCCTCAGTGAAAATAGCCACATCTCACTCACCCACCTTCTGTACTGCTTTATCCTGTATACAGGGTTGCAGGGGGTCTAGAGCCTATCCCAGGAGCAATTTGGGGACACCAGTTGGTGAGACAACCCACCAAACACAGGGAGAACACAAAACTCAAGGTGGGAATTGAACCCAGACCCTCGAGGTACATGGTGACAAGTGCTAACCACTAAGCCACCATGCCACCATAAACACACCTCCTCCTTTACATTAACTATAGCTGTCATTGAAATGAATAATTTAATCAGTGCAGGTGAAATAAACTATATTAACAAAATTCTTAGAAAGCATCCATAATTAAAAGGTGCTTTAGGTGTTTAAAAACTGCTGTAGATTTAAACTCTTAAGGGGTGATGGTGACACAGGCAGTTGGGGCTCTGGGTTTCTATTTGAAGAAGGCTACACTGTAAAAAATTAATTGTAAATTTTACGGTAAAAAACTGGCAGCTTTGGTTGCCAGAATTTTACCGTAAAAAATACGTTATTGCACTGTAAAAAAAATAAGCCGTAAATTTTATGGTAAAAAAATGTAGCGACAATTTTGGTTGCACAGGATTACACTGTATATTTTATAGATTTTAATTGTTTCTTTTTTTCAAGCCTGGCCAGGAATTGAACCCAGACCCTGGTGGTATAAAGTGACAGTGCTAACCACTACACTACTGTGATTGCTGTGCAATTGTTGTCGTTGTTGGACTTCCTCGGTTTCCCCGCATCCCCTGCACGACTTGCACTCCAACAACGACAACATTTGCACAGCAAGCACAGTAGTGTAGTGGTTAGACCTGTCGCCTTGCACCACCAGGGTCTGGGTTCGATTCCTGGCCAGGCTTAAAAAAACAATTGAAATCCATAAAATAAGTGCAATTCTGTACCTAAACCTAAAGACGTTGCTACCATATTTTTCACGGTAAACTTCTGGCAACCACAGCTGCCATATTTTTACTGTAAAATTTACATTTTATTTTTTTACAGTGCAATAACGTATTTTTTACGGTAAAATTCTGGTAACCACAGCTGCCAGTTTTTACTTTTACGTTTATTTTTTACAGTGTATTTACTCTGTGAGCATAAAAAAGTAAAATAAAATAAAATAAAATAAGTGGTTGTGACAAGGCATGGATGAGAAATGAGGAGGGTCGGACACCGGGCTAACAACCTGCCCTTGTAAAAAACACCATCGCTACTTTATGCAAAAGACAAAACCTATTGCCATATGTGCAAAACAGCATAGGACAAAAAATAAAATAATAAAATAAAAAAATTCTTTTCCTATACATAGATGATCCCCAAATTCACACATATACAATATACCAGACTTTAGACATTTTATACATTCACTTACACACTGAAAGTATTGTATATAATTGTAAATATTGGTATCTGGTGCACTATTTACTTTTATTTACTATTGGTACATCGTGATTGAACAAGAAGTAGAACCGCGGTCCGTTTGTATCTGTTCATAAGTTGGGGACTTGCTGTATTCTATTCTCAGTATTAAGTATTTGAGTATCCTGACGCTTAGCAAAATTTGATAAAAGAATCTCAAAAGATTTGACCATAATTTCCCAACTATGTGAGGTTTTCCCAGATGTTGAGTTGGACATGTTTAAAAGATGTAGGTATCCAATATTTTAAAAAAAATTCTATTCGTGAAAAGACAAATGTCTGCCATATAAAATAAGATAATTTGGGCACTTGCAGTGTGAACTTAGCTTTAGTTTATGGCACCTTGATGATTTATGAGATCATTGTTTATTATTGCAAGGTAATCAGATTATATCCAAATGGAAATTCCTAATAACGTATTGAATAATAACACATAGACTATAACACACACAATAAATAAAAACAACAGCCTGTAAGACGGTGTATGCTCATACAGCACTCAGAGAGAAACTACAGTTTCTAAAAAAAAATGTTTTTAAAGAAGTTTCTTACTAAAGAGGCTGAGTGCATTATTTTTCTGCTATTCAGGAAGTCAGACTGTGCTTAAGTAAAAACCTCTGTCACCTGTCATTGCACTGCAGTTGCTCTCTGTGTAATTTAGTTGTGGTGAATGTGGCTTAGAATTCTTTCCCTACCTCATTTACATGGAAGCATTTGATTGCACCATCATGCCATGACCAGAATGGACATCCCAAGGTCATCCCAGTATGCTGCATTAACTTTTTTTTTTTTTTTTTGCTTTTTGCATTTATTGTTTTACCATCTAATGAGCACATACCTTATCAAACCAACCTATCTTCTCTTCCACAGATGCTCCTATGATAAAAATTTTTATTACACCCAATTGAGTATAAAGAGTTCTTATCACGTAAGTCCATGGTCCATATCTATGTAAAGGTTGTCTTCAAATGTCTTGAGTCTGTGTTGGATAAAGAACAGGTTTAAAACAAACAAAAAAAAAACATCTTCATGATATGTAAAGTGTCAAAAAAAATGCTTTATAATAAAGTATCTGTTTTCTTCTTGTCCCAGCATCACTACCTGTTTCTGTTTGTCTGGTTTGATGTTTATTAAAGTCATGTCCTTTAATCCCTCATATATATCTACATTGTGTGTGTGTGTGTGTGTGTGTGTGTGTGTGTGTGTGTGTGTGTGTGTGTGTGTGTGTGTGTGTGTGTGTGTGTGTGTGTGCGCATGCGTGTGTACAAATACATTCATATATATATATATGTCATATTTTAACTGGCCAGTGCAATTTTTCATAAAGGAAATAAATTAAAAATGCAAATCTAATCTGGTTGGCTTGTAATGTGATCAGTGTGATGGCCGATCAATGTGCACTGCCACACAAGCTGCAGGCTGTGATATATGTCAGAGTAGAGGACAGAGGGGGTGACCACTCTCACTTTATCACTACTAGAGAGTGTGTGTGTGTGTGTGTGTGTGTGTGTGTGTGTGTGTGTGTGTGTGTGTGTGTGTGTGTGTGTGTGTGTGTGTGTGTGTGTGTGTGTGTGTGTGTGTGTGTTTGCCCCACAATGGATCTCTTTTCCTAATAATGCTCTATATGTCTTATCTATGTGTATTTCAAGGTTTGTCAAAGTGTGATCTCCGGTTATAGGTTGTATTTCTTGTGTTAATACGTACTGTATAGATCCTCTTCTTACTGTACGAACAGTATGTTCTCCTCTCACATAACCATATTGCCCTAAAATGAAGAACTGCGCTTGAAAAACAAGCAAGAAGACTCTAAATTGAGCCTTTGCTCCCCATGTGCATCAGTAAACACTGTCCACCCATGACCCTGTCACCAGTTCACCGGTTTTCATTCCAGATCATTTTTGGTATGTCCTGACCTCAGCAGCCTAGGAACATCCCACATGAGCTGCAGTTTGTTTGCCCAGTTGTCTCCTTATTAAAATTTGGCCCTTCTCACAGTACAATGTATTTTGTAGCTTGAAGTGGGTGGGATAAATTAGGCAGCAAGTGGACCTTTTTTCCTGAAGTTCATGTGTTGAAAGCAGAAAAATGGGCAAGCGTAAGGATTTGAGTGACTTTCATAAGGGCTAAATTGTGATGGCTCGAGGACTGGGTCAGAGCAAGTCCAAAACTGCAGCTCTAGTAGGATTCTCTTGGCCTGCAGGACATACCAAAAGTGATCCAAGGAAGTAAAACTGGTGAACTGGCAACAGGGTCATAGGTCGCCAAGGTGCACATAGGTGCACATGGGGAGTGAAGGTTTGCCCGTGTAGTCCGATCTAAAAGAAGTGCTAGTGTAGATCAGATTGATGAAAAGGGTTAATGCTGGACAGAATATACAGTGCATCATGGTTATGGTGGCAAAGCTGATGGTCATAATGTTTATATATATACAGGGGTTGGACAATGAAACTGAACCGCCTGGTTTTAGACCACAATAATTCATTAGTATGGTGTAGGGCCTCCTTTTGTGGCCGATACAGCATCGATTCGTCTTGGGAATGACAGATACAAGTCCTGCACAGGGGCCAGAGGGATTTTGAGCCGTTCTTCTTGCTTCTTGTGTTCAGGTCACTACGTGATGCTGGTGGAGGAAAACATTTCCTGACTCGCTTCTCCAAAACAACCCAAAGTGTCTCAATAATATTTAGATCTGGTGACTGTGCAGGCTGTGGGAGATGTTCAACTTCACTTTCATGTTCATCAAACCACTCTGTCACCAGTCTTGCTGTGTGTATTGGTGCATCATCATCCTGATACACGGCACCGCATTCAGGATACAATGTTTGAACCACTGGGTACACATGGTCCTCCAGAATGGTACGGTAGTCCTTGGCAGTGACGCGCCCATCTAGAACAAGTATTGGGCCTACAGTAGGGAATGCCATAATATTGCAGCCCAAAGCAAACCATCACTGATCAACCCCCAGGCTTCTCTCTGGACATGCAACAGTCTGGATGGAGGAAAACGTTTCCTGACTCGCTTCTCCAAAACACCCCAAAGTGTCTCAATAATATTTAGATCTGGTGACTATGCATGCCATGGGAGATGTTCAACTTCACTTTCATGTTCATCAAACCACTCTGTCACCAGTCTTGCTGTGTGTATTGGTGCATTATCATCCTGATACACGGCACCGCATTCAGGATACACCTCCATCCAGACTGTTGCATGTCCAGAGAGAAGCCTGGGGGTTGATCAGTGATGGTTTGCTTTGGGCTGCAATATTATGACATTCCCTACAGTCGCTTCTTTGGGGCTTCTTCACACTGTAACTCTCCCGGATGTGGGAAAGACAGTAAAGGTTGACTCATCAGAGAACAA
>JAAGKR010009086.1:0-28134 GCA_011419295.1 Clarias macrocephalus | reverse complement strand
TATCTGGGCTTGGGACAGGCGCTTCATCCAGTGGCTGGGAATCGAACCCAGACCTTTTGCATGGCAGGCGAAACACCTACCACTGAGCCACCAGTGCTCTGGTACTTTAGGGTGCCCAGACTTGTAAAGATTATACTTACAGCATCATGTGAAGCCAGACCAATCCACCATCTTGATCAAAACAATTCAATGTGGGCAGTTTACATGTGCATTGATGACGTCAGACACAAAATCACCAGACTGAAAGATTTTAAGTTGGTGGAACTTTAAGGAGACAGTTACTGTGGCTTAAAATATCAAATTAGTCCCGCTAACTTGAAAAGTGTCATTTCAACAAACTCATAAATACCAAAAAGTATTTATAAATATTTGAACTAATTATAATTGTTCAAGTTAACAGTACTCAATATGTTTAAATACTTTGAGCATTAGGGTTTACAGTGTATTGTATATATATTTTTGTCAAATTGTACATCCATAAAAGTGCATGGTTTCTGTGATTTACATTTCATTAGTTCCCAAATCATAGTTTATATCCATAAAACATAACAATCAAAGGTTATTATTATCATAAGACATGAAGAGAAAGTGTTTGTTGCTCTTCAGGATCCTATGGCCTGGAGCGAGGTGGGAGGTTTTGACCTATCTGAGTCTGTCAGTCCTCCTAAACCCCTCGTCCATGATGGCACGTACCCAGCTCAAGATGACACCACAGAGGATGTTCGGTACCATGCTCCGGTCCCTGCTCTGTGCAGGCCACATGTCGAAATGAGTCAGGGGAAACCAATTCCCCAAAGCACTCGCACTGCAGGCAAATGTAACTCCTCTCCACTGTCCCAGACGAGAAAGAAGACAAGAGACAGAGCAGATCATTCGCTCGGCGACGACGCAAACTGCATCTCTTTTACAGACAACATAAAGAGCTCGCTGAAAAGCACACCAGTTAAAGGACTTCCGTTCTCACCCTCTCAGGTATGAAGTGTGAACCAGAGTTTAACCACAGTTGTTCAATTCCACACATCAGGTTTCTCTGTTTCACCCAGAGTGTCTCTCAGTTTTAATTTTATTTTTACTTTAGTTCTTCAACATATCTGGGGCTGAGCATTTGAACCTGGACAATCCTGCACTAACGTCCACTCCGGTGTGTGCACAGAAAAACTTCTCTGTTACGCCTCAGCAGAGAGAAACCACACCCAAACATCAGAAGGAGAATGCTGGGTAACATTTCTTCTATTTGCTTAGATAACAGTTTAGAGCTATGTTTAACTTTTTTTTAAAATGAACAAACGTATTAGGGATATAAAATTTGTTCAAATTTGTTTTTAAATCATTTGTTATCGTCATGCTTTAATATTGGGATTTTCAAGTGAATTATTATTTATTTGCTATCTTCTCTTTTTGCTTTTACTTAAAGAGACATAAAATATGGTTTGTCACATTACCAGGAAATTTTGACTAGTTATAGGAGTTTGTGCCTCTGACATGTTCTGACCAATCAGAATCGAGAATTCGACAGCTCTCTTCAACAAACCTCTTTTTTTATTTGTTTAGATTCAGAACACCCAAAGTGCGTAAGAGCATAATGGCTCACACTCCGAGGACACCCACTCCGTTTAAAAATGCATTGGCTGCTCAGGAAAAGATGCATGGGCCGTTAAAAATGGTGGTATGTAGCTTTAAATCACGCCTTACCTTCATGTTGCCTTATTGCATGGGTGTGAGTGTGTGTTCCAGAAGTATACGTTTTCTCTCTGTGCGCAGCCTCAGCCGCTGGCTTTTTTGGAGGAGGACATTAGAGAAGTATTGAAGGAAGAGACAGGGACGGATATCTTCATTCATGGACAACCTGAACAAAGAGTGTATGAGGTACGAAGCACTTATATCATGCTGATCTCCCTATGAGCTGTACACTGTAGTGTTTTCCTTAACAAATACTTTTTTCCTTGGATTGGATTTTGCCTGGATGATGTATAGGTGGATGCTCCTGCCAGGAAAGTAAGGAAGTCGTTACTTTTGGACAACTGGGGGAAAGACTGTCTCAATGTGCAGTTGTTTCCTCAGCAGCAAATCGGCACTAGCGCTCAGGTGAGAGTAGCAATCAGTATTCAGAAATCATCCTTAATTATCAGAAATTACTTGCCAGTAGGTTTTTACGCTTGTCTGATTGGGGTAATTTGTTCTGATCATTCAGTCTCATAACGATGGCATGTTGAGCAGCACGATTTTGATGACCCCAATGAGAGAAGAAGAGGAGGACCTCAGCTGCTCCCCAGGTCCACTGAAAATGGATTCCCAGCTTCCCATCTGTCCTCTCAGTCCTCAGGCAAAAAAGGAGCTCCTTACACACCGAAGCCCAGTCTACCAAGCCTCCACACAGGTATGAGACTTTACTGTTAGCTTGAACTTTAGCAGGTCATATGTTTTTAGCTTAAAACCAATGTTTTCTTCCCTCAGGGTCGCAGCGAGTGGGAGGCAGTGGTGTTTGGGAAGACGCAAGACCAGCTGATCATGACAGAGCAAGCGCGGCACTACCTGAACTCTTCCCAGCTGCCATCATGCACCTCCAGAGCTCTGGTCCTGTGAGCTCCACGGCCGCCTCATCTCTACTCCTGACAGCAGCCCCTTCATTCCTCGCACTTCTGTTTTAGACAATCTGGTGTAGGAAACTAAATGCTCACCATTTTTATTTTATTTTTTTGTACATGTGCGCTTAAGACTTACACTGTATTTCAAAGCATTTTAACCCACAAGGAGGCGTGTAAACGACTTGTTTTGAACGCAACTAGGCTTTCTCTTGAGATTACGCTTTTGTTCTAGCTTAAGGTAATTCTTTGCCGTATTGTGTACCGTTTATCTGTAGACAGTGTGGAGTATTAGGAGAACCCAAGATTTTTTTGCCTCAGTTGCCGGTTACTGAGATATAGAGTAAGGATTTTATGTAATTGAGGATTTTCTGTTTTTTTCTCTCGTCACGTCAGGTCCAGAGTACGGAAATTCCAAAGAAGTAAACAGACAAACGCATATCAGTTAGTCCTTTGGGATTTTTAATACGTTGCTTTTTAGAGGTTTTTAAAAAACAAAATACAATAATAGTGTCTTAAGGATTGAAGAGCACTAGCAGTGTTGCACTACTGATTGTGGGTAACTGTTAAAGGGAGGGGCTTGAAGCATGTTTAGGAGGGACTGGATAGCACTTGCAATGTGACTGTTTTGGCTCGAACCCTAATAAGGGTTCTACTCCGTGTTTTTGTTGACTTTGAATGTATTGTATAGCATATAATTGCTAAGGTAGCGTCAAAAGGAAGGGTACCTCTTTTTTGTTTGTTTTTCTTTTTCTAATTTATTCATTTCTGTAATTCGAGTTGTTGAGATGTTTATTGAGCACTTGGACTGTCCAGTTTTTGTAACAGACCTACCTTTTGCTGACTGACACGGCAGTGACTGCAGCCTAAAAACAAAACCAGCAACCTGCATCCTAGCTGCTTTAGTTTTGAAACTATCAAAAGTCATGTTTGGTACTGATTTTTAATATGCAGTCTCACACAAAGTAACACGTTCCAAGACGAGATGGATTTCTCCATCATTTAGGGCTGTAGGTTCTATTTATTAAATCTTTACTAATTTATTTATTTCAAAGCTATAAAGAGAATTTTATTTCTGTTGTGTTAAGAAAGAATATTTGGCTACCTTCTGTCAGAAAATTTTAACAACATACACTGCCACTAATCATTCTTTACTAATTGGTTTTATCTAAAATCAGTAAATCGTCTCCAAAGTTCCGTAAGTTCAAACAAGTGTAATTACATACAGGTAGCGACATGCAGCTTTCAAATGCTTGTGTAGGCAAATTGCACTTTTTAAATGTTGTTCAAGTGTCTTTTTTTTCTTTTCTTTTTTTTAATCCCCTGAAGTGTTTACATTTTAAGTTTTTTTGTGATGGTGAGTGAAGTAGTTGATTTTTTTTTTCTTGTACAGATGAAACACTGACTTTGGACTGAAATAAGAGTTTGTCTCTTTCACTAAGCGCTCTCACCTGTGCAGGTGAAATTGAAGGCTGTGCTATACCTAAGAATCAGAAAAGAATGAAACACATGCACAATCCTTTGGAGATGTAGAACAGTTTTACTGCTTAAATCTAAACCTAATCTTTGTCTGGTGTTGAAGGTAATGGAGAAACTTTTTACAGTAGTGTGTTTGTAAAGTCCGTGTCAGTGTGTTATACTGGTCAATGTGAATTTATTCAGTAGGGTTTAAAAGGGTCTACGTTAAGGCATTATTATTAAACCAAGCCTCTGTGATGTGCTGAGAGCTTTTTTTTTTAAAGAAAAGAAAATAAAATCAGTTGGTTAGTCCAACACTAAGACATCCTGTCCTATGGGTAGCTTTTTTAATTATTTTAATTTTATTAAAAAATGTATTTGCAATTCCCAGATTTTTTAGGTTATTCATCACATTTCATAGCATACGACTTTTTAATGTAACATTGCAGGTAACAACAGAGTTGTGAGGCATGTATGTACATTTTTGTCTTGTTTTTACTGTAGGTGCCAGTTTGTGTGTAAAATTATATTTAACACTCAACCACCTAATCGTAGATTTTGAAGGGAAGTAGATACATATAGCAGTTTACAATGTATGACAGACAGTACATTCAGTTTATCTGATATACACACATTTTCACAAGCAAGACATTTTACTTCCAACACTATTTTGCTGTACATGTATCGCCTGCCTCTCTAAATCCTGCTAGTAACCATTTGTGACCCTTGTATGTGCTGAGGGGGAAAAATAAAATGCTTTCTTCAATGTATTATGGTTTCAGTCCCTTTTTGTTACCATGTCACTTTCGGTCCCACCCAAGGGCATCTTTGTTTATGTCATGGTCATGATCTTCATTCTCTCCAAGCTCCAGGTGGATATGGCACCAACACTGATTGCTAACTATAATTTCTTGACCTGTGTAAAAGATAGTGGGGGATTGCTGATATTTTTGCTATGAGGTCTACGTACATACACCCTTTCTGAACAAGAGGCCTCTCTGCAGGTCAGCTGCTCCAGCTAAAGGGGCCCACTCGGCCATGAAATAATGTCTTTTTGCTCCATTGTTCCCTGAGTCTGTTAGTTTTACAGACCCATTCACTCAATTGCCCCCGAATGGAAGAGCGCATAGGCCCCACTGTCATGCCTTCTGCTGCCTAGAGCCATTACATGCCCATGGCACACGCACTCTAAATCATTTCTTCTTCTGACTCATGCTATTGTGCCTTTTAGTGGCCCAACATTGGCTTGAGAGACGTCTAAAGCTCCATTGACTTCAGCTCGGGTTGCCGCTTTTGTACAGTATGTGCTTGAAAGCAGCTGGAGTCCTGCTGGTCAAACCCAAAACAACTCCTTTGTATGAGCTGACAGTGATGTGTATACTTCAGAGGTACCCACTAAGCAGATTATTTAACACTTGAAAGTGACATTTTAAAAATGTGAAAGGGTTCATAAACTGAGAAACACTCAGCACTTTTAGTTGTGGACATGAGTGGGCATAGACACTTAGAGAGGTTGGTAGCTAAACAGCGCTTAATACAGCAAGCTGTGATGCGTCGTGTGTTCTGACACCTTTCTTTTCACTTTTATGCTATAGTAGCTCTTCTGTGGGATTGGGACAAATGGGCTATGTTTTATTTCCCAACAAGTTTTGTGCACCCATGTCCTTGGTGCCAGTTAATCAGGTTGTCTTTTGCACCATTTTGGATAGGTACTAACCACTGCATACCAGGGACACCCAATAAGACCTGGTGTTTTGAAGATGCTCTGACGCAGGCATCTAAACAATCACAATTTGATCCTTGTCAAAGTTGCTCAGATTCTTACACGTGCCCAATAGTCCTGCTTTCAACAGAACTTTTTCGATAACTGATTGTTCACTTTCTACCTAATATTTCCTGCCCCTTTTCCTTTATATATTTTTTTTTAGCCAGTCAAGTAACTCCTTTACTGTAGAGTGTTATCTGTAAAAATAAATAAATAAATAAATTTTATTATTTTATAATTTTAAAATATATATTTTTTATATTTATCTTAAAAAAAAATATTAAGGAAATGCAACAATAATTTTATCATTGAATGACATTATGTAGGTTCCACCCTTGAATGTTCTTTGGTTTGCTTTGGTTCTTTATAGCTTTTATGCTGGGAAGTATGGATTCCCCTTTTATTAATGGTTCTAAGTATAAACCCACTATGTTTATGCAAGCTAGTAGTCTATTTAGTATGTTTATTCTAAAATTCTAAAGGCGCTCATGATTGACAGATGTTGCTCAGTTCTATAGATGCTCTCCTAGTGACTGAAAGATTGCTGGTATTAAGACAAATTTGAAAACAAATATATTTGAGGATGCATCGAGTCTTCAAGTGATTTATACATTGTACCAACTGCATAAACAGCCATGCATCACCTCCTTGCTTAGTAATATATGTGTGTGTTCAGAGGTGTCTCCACACGGCATGTGGCAGGGTGCAAACTCATCAGCGTGAAGCCCCTCCCCCTCAAGTGTGCGCACACTGCCAGCTTTTGTGCGTGCCAGACAGCAGATGGTCGGCCATTATAGCAATGACAGCCCCAGTCATCTGGCAGGCACTCTGAATTCGGGCGGGAAATCCACACGAGGAGCTGGAGCTTCGTCCAGGCCTGCCTGTGCGTTTATTTAGGTCAGAATTTCCACTGGCTTGCACACGGGTTCCTGCTGAGAGTTTGGACACTAGACAGGCCGGGCGCATAACTATAGTGTTTAGCATAGAAGAAGACACTATGAGTAATCACAGCAAGCCAAGAAGTAGTTGTGTTGGAGTATGTGCATAACAAGCTTTGGAATGAAATACAAACAGTAAGCTAGTGTAAGAGATGTGAGTTAGGAAGCAGGTATTATCCATTTGTGACTTTCTTGAATCCGGACTTTAGTGGACAGTGATTGAAGGGTGTGACCAGAGATGGACAAGTTTTTTTTTTTTTTTTTTTTTCATGGTGCATGGGTCAGATTTAGCCTCTCGAATGGAACTGTGCTGCAGGAGGGGCACCTGGTGAATGAGTGGGGCACCACGGGTGAGCTTGGTGTTCTCTGGGTGTGGCATGAGTGAACGCTCTCGCTGTCCAGCTTAACAGCTGCTCTGCAGGTTATTCCCAGGTACCAGCTGCCATAGATGTGGAAAAAAAGCTCTGCAGTATGTGGGTTCCCCTACTCTGGCCCCCAATCCGGGACATCAATATGACATCAGCAGTTGCTGAGTTTGCTCTTGGATTAAGACTAATTAAAGCATTCAGTGAGGCTTCCATCAGAAACCAAAAGAGAAAGCTGCCGGCTTTTAGACTAGTTAATCTCTGTCGAGCAGATGGCCGAGGCACCTTAGTAGCCTAAAAACCTCCAGAAAGTCAGTTACTTGAAAATAGAGATGAGTGATTTAGAAATGGTAGACATATAAACTTATGGTGCATGATCATGTGCAGTCATATACACTATATTTAGAGAGCAAGTTACAGATGGTGTGTAAAGAGACACCCCAGAAATTACAATGTGCCTGCGTGCAAGAGTGTGTTGGCCTCGAAATAAGTTATTAGTAATAATTAGGCCTGCCCGACGGCACTGCTTTACAGAAGCAAAAGAAAAGAGTATAATGGAAAGGAAGATTTAGTGCATGTTGTCTTCATTAAAGTGTTCTTAAACTCTTGCGACCATTAATGAGGCCCCTCATTAGTGATTTGATATATGTCAGGAGTTGAATCTCATTATGTTATGAGGTGGCCGGCTCAAAGCTGTTCATTTGACAGTTTTACACAACATGATTCATATGCATCCATATTACGTCATACTCCATTTCACAGGATACAAATACATACTTCTTTAATGTAAATATATTAGCACTTAAAAACGTTAACTTATGTATTAGTTTTGAAACTAATATAAAGATTATTAAGCATACTTTTACATACTTTAACTCCTTCCATTTATTGGCAGATAATTTTGTTCATTTAATGTGTTTAATTCTAGAAAGAAGAACATATCTACAAATACAATTAAAAGGTTTTAAACTAGTAAACTCTATTCCTAGGTGTAATGGCCTTAAATAATCATATACTGTAATCACCTCATAATGAGAAACATTTCCTTAGCATCACTTTCTGTGATGTAATTCTTTGCAGTGTTTTATGGATTCTGTTCAATATATGTATATATTAAACATGTATTATATAAATATATTAAATATTTCTTTTTGTGGTGTAATGTTTTAGCATTAAATTGGTATCAAACTATCATCAATACATGATGTAGTATTTTTTTTTAAAGAACACATTTAGCTTGACTGATATATGTACATTTCATTATTTACGAATAAATAATGAAGTTCTAACCAGACATGTTGAAAATAAAATGTCAATAGTAAAATTAAATAAATCTTTGTACATTAAAAACAACAACAACAACAACAACAACAACAACAACAACAACAAAAACAACAACAACTAACAACAACAACAATAATAATAATAATAATAATAATAATAATAATAATAATAATATATATATTATTTATGTAAAAAAAACTTTATCCTGTTTTTGAACATTTTACTTAAGTAATTACTTTAGGTACAAGACAGCTGTCATGCAGTTTAGGAATTAATGACTGCAAAGAGAAAAACCACAAGAGACACAACAGCGAGACTATTAAGTGAAAATTAAGTGCATATAAATCAGTAAAACCTATAAATAAATGAAAGAATACAGTAAAAAATCTGCCTTCGGTAAGCATAAAAACATTTTGCAGAATTTCTCCCGTCTGGTATATAAATCTGCTCTCATATGGTTGATTTCCACATATCCCAACTTAACCGCAAATACACTGATATTCCATTTTGTCATATTAGTCATGTTGCTCCTGGACTGTAGTCTTTTTTTTTCAGTGTACACTTACAGTGCTTTTCCACTGGATAGTGTAATAAATCCTACATTTATAAAAATTACACTGACGTGATGTGTATAAGGCTCCTGTTTTTGACTGAAATAGAATGAACCAATAATCATACACAATAATACGAAAATCATCCTGTTACTGTCTCTGGATTATTTCTTTCTATTGCTGACATTTCAGATCGATTCTTTAAATAGACTCTTAACAGTCACTTTAATAGGAAAACCTGTATTCCAGGTAACCACTCGCAAGGTAATGATACAAAGAGGAAAACATGTGGCAACAGCACAATGCTTAAAATAATGCAGATTCAGGTCAAGAGTTTCATTCACTATCGCTAGTGTTTGCACCATTTCTTGTAGACTGATGAATGTGAAAAAAAAAAAAGTCCCAGATCAGCAGTTTCTGAAATGTCCAAACCAGCCCAGCCATGTCCTTATTGTGAGGACTGACATGACCATTAACATACCTTACCATCACCATTACCTGTAAATACTGTATCTGCATATGCTATAGTATTTGATATTTGTATGATTTATTTATTGTGCTACTACCACATGATTAGCTATATATATGCATATATGCTCATTCCATGGAGTATAACATAACATGGAATAATGTACATAATGTAGAATTGTGCTGCAATTTATGTCAAGAACTGTCATTTGACAAAATCTGCTCTTGACCTTCTCTCCAGTTCTTGCCTGATTTATGTATTGGCACTAATTTTAATTGGCAATACTGGCGGCCAGCAATGTCTCATGCTCATTAATTCACCCTGTTTGACAGAAAAATTTAATGTATTATTTTAATAACACTGTATGTCTACTTTTTTCATTTAATGTCAAGCTGCAAATTGTAAAAATTTTGTTTGCATCCCTCAAACACATGTTCACAACCAGAGTGCACATAGTTCTGGTGTACTCTACCACACTGCTTGGTGTAAGAGCACTTAACAGACAGAGCAGCACACGAGTAACAGCAGGGCATTTTCACTCTATCTATGTAACAATCAGTACATTGTGATGATCCTGGCATCCCAAAACAGCTACAGCACTCACTCAGTGGGCTGAGCGCTGGCCAGTCCTGCAGGTCGGTGCCATTCAGCCATGTTCAATTACCCTGTTACTGGCCCCCTGGCACTGGCTCTTTCTGCGATGTTTGGACAGGAGCCTGTGCAGCAGGCTGGGCGAGCTGTGGACCGAGGACGGAGCTTGAGCGTCCTGCTTCAAAGTCAGGAAAGGTCCCTCCTCCCTTCCTCCACCCCTAGGGGCCTGCTGCCTGCCTCCACTGGGCCACACAAAGAGGAAACAACTAGCACAAAGGCGCTGTTTATTCCCGCTGACCCAGATTCCAGTACTTTGAGAGAGAAGGAGGGAGAGAGCAGCCTCTGCATTGGTGGTTGCCACTACTTAAGGCAATAGGGACACTTCCCAAAGCTCATCATGCCCAAGACACTCCATGGGGTCTCATTATAGCCAGACAAAGATAGTGTCATTATAGACATTTTCACCGGCAAGTTAACACACAAACATCATGTTAACCTTCTTTATTTTTACATGTTTACACACATTTTATGGGGGTTGGTTTATTTGCATCCTAATTGGACTAAATATCTTAATGGAAAAAAGTGCACTTCCTTCCCTTTTTTTTTTTTTTTTTTTTTTTGGGGTGCACCACTTATAAACCTTGCACCAATTGATCAGATCTGGCATGCTGTTTGTGTGCATTGTTAACTAATGCGCTATGGGATGAGCCACCTGTTTGGGGTGTGCTGGTTTGGGAGGGGGAGCAGCTGCTTCGGGGTGGGTGGATGGGTGGATTTGGCAGGAGGGGCGGTGAAGACAAGAGCAGTAACGTGGGGGGAGGCAGCAGGGCGGAAAGACACACTCACCCAGCACGTTCCCGGAGGATCACCACAGAGTCAACCTGAACTGAACTGCGTCTTTGCAAACCTTCACCATTTTTAGTTGCCCCGTCCATCTAGAAACAAAACATGCATGATGCAACAAGATTAGCACCATTTTTATACTAACCGTTTTTTTTTCTTTACATAACTTCATTGTATTGAGCTTATTTTAAAAGACAAATTCATTACAAAATCTTTCTACTTTGCACTCATTAACCATAAACGACATTAACATATGTACTTTACTGTATGACCGAAAGCTATAATTTTTAACATCATTTATCATTAAAACAAACGTTTAACGCTATAATAGCTATTAAATAAAAGTTTTAAATAAAAGTTTTATGTAATGTTTTATAAACCTAACCTAGAGTGTAAGTGTTTTGCGCTGAATTGCCTTCGCATACATGGTGTGTGTTATGACTCAGCTCGATGACACAGGAGGCAGGAGAGAAGCCCTTCTGTCCATTCTGCAGCTGCCCAAACCACCTCAATTCATCCTCTTTGGAAAGGACTTGGATAATATCACCACAAGTGAGTTCAGCTTCATTTGAGCACTGAGGGCCATATCTGTGCGCTACCACCACCTAGTGGAAACATAGCATACCAGTATTTCATGAAACATTCAAGTGAGATGGAAAAACCATTAAGAAAATTCAAACCATTAAACATGATGTGTGCAGAATTATAACTCTGCCCTAGCACCATGTCTGCACATTTTTCTTTTTTAACATTCATAGAACCCATATGTAATTGACATGAGTTAACAATTTTGTAAGACCTCCACTGAGATGAAATCTCAGTGCCAATAATAATCGATCAATAAAAAGATTGTAGATTTTGTGCCTAATCTTTTGTATGTCAGTAACTGTCATAATGTCAACATAGTTACATTTGTTAAAATGAATAACACTAATAATTATCAAAATCAAAATCATTAACCAATGTCAGTGTAAGTATTTGTCGCAATATATTTCTCTAGAAATGTATTTATTATACATAATGAATTTAAAGACGTGGAGAGTGAACTCATATGTAATGTGTAATAATGCAGTCTAATTAAGCGTTATTACAAGGCCTGAAAAAGGTTTAGAAATGCTAGCTTTAAAAAGCCCCTAAAAAATCAGGAAGAATTTATTTAAAATATTTATTTATTTATTTATTTATTTATTTATTTATTTATTTTTGAAAAAATTTCTTTCTTGAAGCAAGAGAAGCAAATTATCTAGTCTTTAAAAATGGCACAGAGAGAGTGTCAGAAATATAGAACAAGCTGTTTAAAGGAGTAAAAGTGTGTTGGATAAATCCTTAAATTAGATCAGTCGTGCCCTTAACAAGATACCTGTTACACCATTCCCACTGATATAAACAGGTCTGGGTTTAAGGATACCATTAAGCCAAATATTTTTTTTACAATAAAGTTCATGTTGATTCACTATGATCATTGTCAGTAGAATTTAGAGTATAGAAAATAAACTTCATACTCCAAATTATAAATGGATGCCTAAATTCTTTATATGTATTTTACAGATATGTGACATATGAGATATATTTTTGTATGTCAGTACATTATATATATATTTTTTACTAAAACATAAATATAGGCCTAATTACATTTCTGTAAAGAAAACAACTTAGACCCTCTAATTGCCAAAATAAATGAAATCCAAATAGACTAATATTTTGTATAAAGATATTTTAGAGCTTTACACACTCAAATCATTATCAATACCTTGTCAGGTTCTTCATGTCTGTACCGGTATCTCCTTCTTCTTCCTGCCAAATTATACAACCAAAAACAATATTACTTTTACCATAAATCACAGATGATTATTAACTGTCAGACTGCGCTACAATAATACCTCTATTCATGCCTCAGCTTATGCAACAAACTGGCCTTGTGCGAGACATTCATCATGCAGTAAAACTGAACAAGTTGCATTAAAGATCATATAAACACATTAAAACTTTACATTATTGTCACCTTGTTGTTACTAACCCTGAGGTGTGAGGACTGTGGGGAAAACTTGGAAGTGTTCATCACTCTGTTGCATCCTGAATCATCTATCAGCAAGACACACAGACTCTGCTTCACTTTCTTCATCTCCTTCAAATGAACTCTTCTCACTAATTCGCTAGCATGAGATATATACAGGCACAGAGAGCAAAAGTAACACAGATAGGTGTGAAAAACAAAATTAGATCCTTTAACTTCTTATAAAATGAATAATTTAGGTTTATAATCTTTTACTGTCTTATGGCTATGGCTGTGTCAAATTAGGCTGATTGCTTAAATGTTGCACACAGAGAATTTTATATTCCATCCTGAAGACAACAAGGAGCCAGTGAAGAGTTTGCAGAACAGGTGTGATGTGATAAAAATGTTCTTGCTCTCAGCAGGATTTTAGCAGAAAATTCTATTTTAAACATATTAGAGTTTCAAAAACCTCTGGCCAGATATTCAGATGAAGAGTGCATTACAGTACTCCTCCCAGGAGATAAAGGCATGGACAAGTTTTTCAGAGTGTGCAAGACGGAGAATGGGACGGAGTTTTGTTCTGTTTTTGATGTGAATAAATGAGGTTTTTGCAGAGATGTTTTATAAGTTATCAAATGTAAGATAAGAACAAACCAAACACCCAGATTAATCACTAAGGAAGGTAACTAATTCCAAAGAAAGTGATGTTGGTCATAAGAGTGTGACAGACTCGACGGGGGTTTGCCAACTAGAACTTGGATTTTGAGCTGTTTAGCTGCAGGAAATGTTGATTCATCCTGGTTTGAATAGACTAAAGGCAGGAAGTTAGTGTTGAGTTTGCTGTGGAATGACAGGATTCAGCAGATTTAATCAATATATGGGGTGTCATCTGTGTAACTATAAAAAGAGATTCCATACTGGCTTATGACATGACCAAGGGGGAACATATAGATGGCAAAAAGAATAGATTGAAAGGATAGACCCAAAAATCATAGTTTATTTAGTCCATCTACAAAATTGACATGTAAATTGTGTTTTGCACTTGAAACCCCTTTATAATGAAATAACTTAAAAATTATATTAATTGTCAGTAGAATCTCAAACATTATTATAGACATGCATTTATTCTACAGTCCACTATTAAGGCATCTCATGACCTAACTGCATAAGGCTCTGCATTAATAACACCTTGCAAAATTTTACTTTCATTAGTAACAACTCTCTATTCATATAAACATTTCCTAATTTACAATACTATTCATATAAACATTTCCTGACTTCAAACAAGTACTAGTGCATGTCTGGAAATGGAAACAACTTGAAAATGGCCATTTTAACTAATATTTCTGATGTTACTGTATTTTCTTATAGGATTATGAAGCCTTATTTTAAGCTGTTTTTATTTAGTTGCTTAGTGATTAGCCCTGTTGCCTTACACCTGCAGGTCCTGGGTTCGGTTCCCATAGTGGGTCTGTGTGCATGAAGATTGCATGTTCTTCCAATGCTTGGTGGGTTTCCTCCAGGTACTCTGGTTTCCTCTCACAGTCCAAAAACATGCAGATTAGGCTAACTGGCTTTTCTAAAATTCCATACTGTGTATGAGTGTGTGAATGTTGACCGAATGTCCTAACATGGCCTTACAAATGGGATTAAATACAATGGTCACCACTGCCCTCCATGGTCTACAGATTTTCCTAGATGGATGGATTTTGGATTATATTTAGTAAGATTTATTAACCGGATAGTCTCACTTTCTATGTGAAAGCTAAGTATGATAGACTACATGACCTTTTCTCCCATATTTCCATACACGTAAAATTCATATTTGATTGTTATCTTGCTTCTCCACAGCTGATTATTGATAGCTGACATTAATCCACTAATAAGCCTATATACGTATAAGTGTATAGAAACTATAGAAACCACATACCGTAGATACTGGAGTAAAAAATGTGATTTGTGAAAAAAAAAATTAGCATTTTATACAAACATTATTGTCTAAGTTTTTAAATTAGGATTTTAAGTTGGAACCTCACTGTCACTGCACCTATTCTGCTAAACCATTTAGTTTTCCTTTAGAGCATTTTAATCTTTGGACAAATGGAAAATAAAAACGCAGCCATCTCTGCTATCTCTTTGACCTTTGTCCTCGCTCCGTCTGGCTCACTGCACATTTGAGCTCCTCAGAGGCTGCTGTCATTTCAGTGAGTCTGATTGATTTAGGTTGTGAGTGTCCCTGTATATTCCTGTCCTCCGTAGTGGGATGGTGATGTTTTGATTGTTTTTACAGCACTCAACAGATGGTTAGCCCCTCTCCAGCACGCCCTCCCCCCCCCTCCCCTAAGCACTTGTGTAAGCGGTCAAACAACATCCATCAACTAAATGAAGGATGGATTTATGCTGTCATTTAGAAAGACCCAGCAGCTCCAGAGGATTCATGTGGACATGTGTTTATAATAGGGCAAATCATTAGGATTAACACATGCAAATTAAAAACTGAGTCTGAGTAATGAATTACATAGTGAGTCAAGATTCATTTCCTCTGCTCCAATATTTCAGACAGCATTGTTTCTTCATTTGGGATGAACACATATTTTCTACTTAAAATGTCAAAGAGAAATATTAAACAGTTTCCACTTATTCCTAACCAGAGGCACAAAATTCTGATATGTTCACAAAAAAAGCAATTATTATAGTATTTTTTTTTGTAATAGCCCTAAGTAGACAGTTTGTTGCCATAAAATCATAAAATATCTGAGCAAAACCATGTTTTTTTTTGTATAATGCACAATAAAAAAGTCCCCTTTCAATGCTTTAGTATTTATTAAGACTGATATATCAGTCTTAGGATTTGCTCACAGCACACATTACTAAGAACAAAATCCACATATTAAAATTACAGTGAAAAAGGAAAAAAACATTAAAGTATGAAGATAACCTCATATCACCATTAATTGAAGCACCACCATGACCATAACCAATGAGGGAAGGTTATAAGCACAGAAAAGCACCACTAAAAAGCCAGTGCTGAAGCTTTAATATATTTTTAATTTGCTCTTGATAGAAGCTTCTATTGAATATATATATATAATATTATTATATATGTTATACTACAGCCTTATTCCAAAATGGATTAAATGTATTAATTTCCTCAAAATCCTACAACCAATACACCACAATGACAACATGAAAGAAGTTAGTTTGAAATTTTTGCAAATTCAACATAATTATTTACAGCCTTTGCCATGACACTCAAAATTGAGCTCAGGTGCATCCTCCTTCATCCTTGAGATGTTTCTACAACTCGATTGAAGTCCACTTGAGTTAAATTCAGTTAATTGGACATGATTCCGAAAGGCACATGATGTCCCACAGTTAACAGTGCATGTCAGAGCACAAACCAAGCCATGAAGTATATTGTCTGTAAACCTCCGAGACAGGATTGTATCGAGGCACAGATCTGGGAAGGGTACAGAAATTGTTTTGCAGCATTGAAGGTCCCAATGAGCACAGTGGCCTCAAATGACCTTCCAGGAGCAGCCATCTTTGCAGCACTCCACCAATCAGGCCTGTGTGGTAAAGTGGCCAGACTGACACTGACACTTTTCAGTAAAAGGCACACGACACACCTGGAGTTGGACAAAAGGCACCTGGAGGACTCTCAGACCATGAGAAGATATTTCTTCTGGTGAAATCCCTTTGGCACCAATTACAGCCTCAAGTCTTTTTGAGTATGATGCTACAAGATGGCTGTTCTTCTGGAGGGTTCTTCTCTCTCCACGGAGAAACACTGGAGCTCTTTCAGACTAACCATTGGGTTCTTGGTCACCTCCATGACTAAGGCCCTTCACCCCCGATTGCTCAGTTTGGCCAGGCAGCCAGCTCTAGGAAATGTCCTAGTGGTTCCAAACTTCTTCCATTTACAGATGATGGAGGCCACTGTGCTCATTGAGACCTTCGATGCTGCAGAACTTTGTCTGTACCCTTCCCAAGATCTGTGCCTGGATACAATCCTTTCCCGGAGGTTCACAGACACTTCATTGGACTTCATGACTTTGTCTGTGCTCTGACATGCACTGTTAACTGTGGGACCTTACAATATATAGACGGGTGTGTCTTTTCAAATTCATGTCCAATTAACTGAATTTATGGACTCCAATGTAGAAACATCTACATCATTGGATCATTTGAAAGAGGATGCACCTGAGCTCAATTTGGAGTGTCATGGAAAAGGCTGTGATTTGTGTTTTTTTTTTTTTTTGCAATTTAGAATTTTGAGGAAAATAATGACTTTAATACATTTTGGAATAAAGCTGTAACATAAAATGTGGAAAAAGTGAAGCGCTGTGAATACTTTCCGGATGCACTGTACCACCAAAACCAACCAATTGTCTGTTGAATCAAGGGTGCAATAGCACAAAACAACCACAAGAGGGCATGCATTATTTACTTGATTTCTTTTGCTAAATCTTTAAATACAATATAATGGTACTTCCCCTCAACTTAGTTATATATATCAGATTATAATTTGAAATTACTTCTGGGAAAGAAGATAATAATGTCACATATATTTTAATATTTCATGTTCTATCAGCAATATAATAGGAATGACAGATAGTTGTGCCGCGGGTGTCACAGACGCATTCCTGACTAAAGGTAGTGTAGGTAGCATCACCAGCTTTTACCTCATAATGTGACTTTCAGAAGGCAGTCATCATCAACTTTTATCTCATAACGTGTGCGTCATAGGAGTTCCTTAGGGGAAGTCAGGCCGAGCTCATAACTACTGAAACCACGCATCAGACTGTGACGTTTCTACAGCGGTAGAAGTAAAGCCTGACTTAATATTGGAGCAGCGTATAGAGCGGCATCGAGTTGATTGCACAATCTATTTGCAGATAATGGAGCACATGGCGTAAAATCTGCAAGCAGGTGAAACCAAGGGTAACCTCAAGTATTTATCAAAAAGCAAAAGTGTTCTGTGGAAGAATCTAAGGCACCAATAGCTGTCTTTTTTTTTTTTTACTTAATAACAATCACTAGCATGATTCATGAAATAGTTTAATATACATAATGTCAGAAAAATGTGAAAACATTTTGATATTCTTGATGTCTAGCAACGCTGTTAAAAGACAAATCATTAAAAAAAAGATGACTGGGTGATATATCAATATTAAAACACACCTTTTCTGAGCTTACATCAGTGCTTCTATAACACCGCTGTTATAGAACTTACAGATCATTCCCATTTTTAAACATTATTGAACAAATTTCAATATCCTGATTCAAATATTGTACGTTCACATAAACATTGAATAAAAATGATCTAAATGTATAGCTACAATGCATTGATCTTTGTTAAACATTGTAGTATATGCAGAGTATTGTGCTTGTATCTTCAATGAACTACCTTTGCCATATCACAGGACTTCTCTCAATGGTAAAAGATTCCTCCATCTAACTTTAACATCCAAATACTATTACAAAATCTGAACAGCAATAAATTCTAATTAAACCCTGGCCGACATTATGTTGGACAGTACTGTGATGGGTCACATAACAGTTTTGATGGTTCCAGTCCAAAATTTTTATTATGTTGTATGTTGCTTCAAGTACACTAGAGCAAAAATATTCACAATATCATCATCATTATATCTGAGGTTCAGCAAACAATCTTTGACGTACATACGATATACATTGCAATAGTTTAGAAAGATAAAGTCTGCTGACAAAATGTCAACCAATTGGCTTTTTTTTTTTTCATTCACAAACCAAGAAAAAAAAAATCTGTTGCTCAAACAAGAGTTGGTTATTCTCCCAGGAGTGCAGACGACATCCGGAAAATTCTCAGAAAAATCTTATTGCAATATGATGATTAGATCAGCAAACAGATTCTCAGAAATAAAGACATCAAACAGGACCTTTGCTTGTCTCATGAGTTCTACCATTACAGGGAGGTTAAAAACTAATTTACCCTTAAAGACCAGTAACACGTCTCTAAAGCTTGGCCTTGAAACAATGAAAACTAATTAAACGTTTGCATCTTTCCAAGTACTAGACACAATAAAATGTACAAAGGATGCATGCGTGATGGTAGCATCTCGGTGACAAGGAAAAGTACTTTACTCCTGAGAGTGTAAGACGCTCATTAACAAGCTCTGGTGTTCGAATACAAAATATGCATATGAGATCATTTTCAAGTGTTAAAAGTCTGTTCTATCGTTTGCCCTGCTTCATCGCAGGTCTTCGTCCTTTGCCTTTGGGACCTTTTCCGGGACCTTTTCCGGGACCTTTTCCAGGACCTTTCCCGGGACCTTTTCCTTTCCCTTTCCCACCCTGAGCATGTCTCCTCCCTTTCCCGGGCGCGTTCCCTCTCCCTCCCTTCTTTCCTCTTCTCCTTTCTGAAGATTCGCTGTCTTCCTCCCTCATCTGCTTGTTCACGGCTTTGGTGATGTCCAGACGGGGTCTCTTGCTCTCCATGACTTTGAGCATCTCCAGCTGCTTCTGCTTCTCTCCGGCGAAGTCACCGATCAGAGGCTGGAACTGTCTCTTCTTGCCGGTGTTCCTCTGCGGTTTCTCTTTAGGAAGCCGATCCTGGAACTTTCCCACTGAAGCTGTGGAGCTTTTGGCGACGCTCACGGCTTTGGCCAGATCTGCTTTGGACTGCTGGGAGACTGGAGCGAGTCCCACACCAGGCACTTTCACCTTCTGCGCCCTGGCGATGTTCCTCAGGCGGTTAAACTCGTTCTTGGCCACTCGCTCTTTCTTGGCCTGGTTTCTCTTGGCGAACTGGTCCTCATTGGGATCTGCGCTCTCAGGCACCTCTATGAGCCACTCCTTCGTGTCATCCTTGGCTCGTTTATAGCCCCAGCGCCTTTTCCACTCCTTGTGCACTTCATCCCACACCAGGTTCGTCTTCTTTTTCTTCTGGATGCCCTTCAGCTTGGCGAACTGCTCCCACTTGGTCGGGGGTTTCGGCTTGGGGGCTGGTTTTTCTCGGGGTAGCTGCGTGACGGGATCAGGCAGCTTGACCACGATCACCTCGTCCACTTTCTCGCTCGGATGTTTCCAGATCTCGTTAATGAGCAGCTGAGTGTTATCACGCGCCAGCGCGCGGAGAAACTCGTCTTTATTTTGCTGCTTGAACTCGCGAGCGTTTATCGAGTTCTTGTCGAACGCCAGCAGGTTTCCGATATCAAACTCGACGTCTAATTCCTTGTCTACGGTGATGCTTTTTAATCTTTCTGCCTCGTCTTTTTCAGCTTTAGCGAGCACGTCTTCGATACTGCACGCCGCCATCTTGAAATACAGAGTTCACACGTGTTCCGGTTCTCTTCTTCTTGATGCGGTTGACAGCCAACTGAAATTTCTTTGTCGCCCCCAGCTGGACAAAAGTCCACATGACATGATTTCTTTTGAAATTATATTGTCATACCCATGTTCCTCTTAAACACTAATTTTCTTACGAAATACTTACACAAACTGTTCGATTTCTATTAAAAACGTTTAGACTTTGATCTAATATTGATTGCATTGCAATAATCCAATGATCCATCTCTATCATTGCCTGAAACGCATTTTACCTCCATTTATTGTCCGACCTTATTCCACCTAAAAAACTTTGTCGCCCCCAGGTGGACAACAGTGTATATGACAGTGCACTAAAAACTAAACCTAAATCCTAAAAACTTAAATTGTCTTACAAAACAAACTGTTCGATTTCTACCTACATAAAAAAAATTATCAACACCCAAATCCCGTACGAAATAAAATTTTGATTTCTATCAAAAAAAATTTTTTAAGACTTGAATCTAATTACCTGACACTCATTTTACTTCCCTGTATTGTCCTTAAATATTCCTTAAATTAAAAGTTTTTGTATAACAGTGCACATAAAAGGGCTTTGTTTTAGTGATATTATCATAACCATGTTTAACCTAAAAAATGAACATTTCTTACAAAACAATCTTCAATTTCTATTTCTATTTCTATAAAAAAAAACTTGGATCCAATATTGATTGCATTGCAATAATCTATTCTCTCTCTCTATATATATATATATCTATATATATATAAACTTGCAACCGAATTTTTAATCACATTCTCTCAATTCATTCTGATAGTCAGGAATTTACATAAAGTACTTTTACCATATTATAGCGCATATGGTGCATTTCTAACCATAACCGCTAGGTGGGGGTGTTGGCTAAATTTTACATTTTATATTTATGGCTGGGAAATGGAATGGAGATTACATTAATAGTTTAGATCACTTTAAGGAATACTAAGTACTTGTACATTCTCATTAACTTTATTGAACATAAATGAAGATGTGTGCTAATTGAGAAATTCACCATGAGACAATGATGAATAATATTACATGGGTTATATGTAAATTAAATTAAATCACAGATAAATAAATTAAATCACCTGTTAACCCAAAGCAAAGTGTTTTTAGAGTTCTGAAATACTAAAAGTTTCATTTATAGACAAAATGCTTGCAACCCCAAAAGTTCATTCACTAGTCTATTGACTGTCGTCCTCGTTAAAATCAGGCATACTCCTACATTTCTGGTCTACGGCTAATTATTTCAGTCTAAGCCGAAGCACTGAGACACTTTGAAGCCTCGCCCACCGTCCCTGGGGAACACACACAGAGGGAGAGGGACGTTTTGTGAACTTAGTGATAGAAGGAAGCTGATCCTCCTTTGTTTCTCTGTAAGCGTCCCCCTCTCTTCTCTCTCATTAGTATGGGGTCCATTTTCTTTTCTAACTAGAGTCCTGTACCTTTGACTGGTTTCTCCCCACAGACTCGAGGGCAGCAGTACGTCCTGCTGAATAAAAATTTCCACTGATTTTAAAAGATTAGAGTTGCAGCGTTCCTAATTGTCCCTGTCCAAAAGACAGCGGAGTCGAACTGGGAATCAGGCTGCATTATAATCAAAGTAAATCATGGATTTAGGGAGAAGAAAATCATCCCGGTTTGTAGATGTGACAGCTGGATTGGAATTAAACCCACATTTTGAGGACGTTGAGGAGATTCGTATGATCGTTAGTAATGATTTCTATGCATGTGTTGAATATCAGAGTGCTATAATTACATAACACTATACCAGATATACAAGAGTTGTGCATCAAAAAAGCACTAGCGGTGAAATGCATGCACGTGTTGGTATTCAGAATAAAATGCTAAATTGCATCAGTGCTTTTATTTGTCGTATAGACATATTTACAGCAGATTCGTGTTTTAACAAGGATTACGAAAAGCAAGATGATGAAGGGACCTCTTTATGATTTGAATAAAAAATGACAGTGATGCTCAATGAACTCTGCCTTACTCCATTTAAGCATATTTTCAAAACATTTTACTTAGTTTGCTTTCGTGTTGAATCGCTTCATATCGAAATGCTACTCTTCATGCTTCATCGTCTAAATAAGATGTGAATGTCACGTTTTGCTTAAACGACTCCACTTGAACGTTCATGGGGTTTAATTTGCAATGCAGAAAAAGGGAAAAAAAAAATTAAAACGTCAGTTGCGTCACAGCCAGGCCTAGTGGAGAATCCAAGGTGTGATTTAGTTTTTAGGAAATATCTACAGATTTGTGAATGACAATGATTTATTTTGAGCCCTGCTAATTAAAGGCACAATTAAGCCTTGACGTGAAAGCGAGGCTCCTGATGGCTATGAAAATGAGAGCAGGAATGACGCTACGCCACACGCCTGCAGGTACAGCGATGGTGAGAATCTTAATAAGAACTGAACGAGCGCATTTGCTCAAGCAAAATCTCCTTTTTTTGTCTGGCAGTGTGATTAAGTTACACATTTCGCACGGCACCGGGGGACATACCTGCACAGAAAAGACTAATAACGCCCTAAAGATGACAACATCAGACCTCTAACGGTACGATGACTTCTCACAATCATGACTGCATTACATTTTGATATGCACACACCTTTACACCCGGACTTTGCATAATTGTTCCCCCAGGCATTGGTATACGGGTATTTCTGTACCATGTTAATTATCTAACATCCTTCCTGCATGTAGACTCTAACATTCCCTTGAATGAGTCATGACTTCACGTGTCACAAATCAGCCTTGGGAATGCGTGTTTCCCACTAAAGGTCGCGCTGTCAGAGTGTGAATGACGGGATAATCCGTCTTCCAGAGGATCCCCCCGTAACATGTTCAACGAGCATAGATGACCATGATCCATTAATCACTAAACTCACTGATGCCACATCACTTAAAGGACGGCTCCGCCCCCTCAAACACATTACGTTGAAATTGAAATTGGGATGTTCTTGGTGTGTGCAGTGCTGATTTGTTTAGTGGTACTGAATTTCCCTTATTTCTTTGAGAAGTTTGTCTTTTCTCTCTTAACATTTTCTAGCATTGTCTGACATCATATTCATAAGAAATCCATTGTAGACGTTTCAGGGATGTTAGTGCAGACTCAAGAAGACCCCGAATTAAGGCCCTGGAGGTTAAAAGTGCCTAAATCGGGATTTGACTCGACTCATGAACGATCTATAAGATGATAAGTTTCATGCATGTGAACAGTGTTGAGTGTAGAGGTGAGAAGGAGAAAGAGAGCTACACACACTTTACAGCATTAAAGTGCCGCCGCATCGTTTTCCTAAAGCAGAGATGAACAAGAGTTCATTAAATTCGACCGCACTATGAGGTGATCTGCGACGTGGGTAATGTGGGATATTGTTAACCAACGTGAAAATAAAGCAAGCAAGAAATGTAAAGCTAAAAAAGAAAAAAGTTGGTGCCTGTTGGTGAAGGGTGCCTGTTAAGCATAAAGATGATATGGAAGTTGTTCAGACTGGATTTTCCTGGAAAATCCTAAAGGCAAATCAGATCAAAATGGTTAATCATATTTAGTGACATATTTGATAACAGGTGTGTTGCCTACTTGTATTTCTAGCCAAAGTGAGAACCTCTTCCTAAATAAGGAAAAAACTTTATGGAGCGAGTGTTTGCACGTCTAACGGGATGATGAGCTTATATTGAAATTGTTGGATTTTTTCAGCAGAACAATAAACCTTGAAGAGTCTGAGATGTTAAAGAAGCTAAGAAGATCAGTAATTAAAAGGCGACAATCCATATACGAGGAAACGAGATCCATGTTTTATCAGGTTTTTTTTTGCGTGTGTGTGTATATATATATATATATATATATATATATATATATATATATATATATATATATATATAAATACTGCACACACCCTTTCAGGAATGCACACAAATCCAGTTCCATATGTTTTACAGGAATAGTCCAGTGTTTTCCAACCTAATCTCTATCCACAACATCTGTAGCGTATCTGTTGTGTGATCAAGACAGATGAGAATTTTCAACAAGATGCCTTATAATGAGAAAAGAACAGAAAGTTCTTTACTAAAGGTGTATTTCCTGTATAAATCGAAGGGCAGTTAAATCTGTATAATTCGTGCCTCCACAGCTGTTGTTACTCGTATCGGATGCTGTATGGATTTTTTTATTTTTATTTTCCTCTATTGGTCTGTCATCGTCGGAAAGCTAAATAAAACTTTCAAAAGGATGTTCCATTATGCGTTTCTCACCTTAAATCATATCGTAGGTTCAAATTCACATTATATGTATATATGTATTAAAAGATTATGATCAGACATCAACAGCTAACCTTATACTTTTTTTTATACTGTAACTATGTTTGTAGAGAAACGTGATTTCTATTCTTTTCTGATGACCATAAATCTTGTTGCATGTACTAATTACACATATGGTACAGATGCTGTTGTTAAAGTTTAGGTTGAAAAACGCAGGAGTTTTCCTTGAATTTCTTACCATGGAAGAAAGCGGAGTTAAATCTGGCTGGTGTTAATCAGCACTGTCATGCAATAATACCAAAAAACACCTGAACACATACCGCCGTTAATTTTATTTCCTCCGATGTTCCTTTCATCAAGAAGAAATTCTGACGTAGTGAGACAAAAGGTGGCTATATTTAGACAAAACTAAAGCGGGATAAGGTGTGTTTAGACTTTTCTCAGGAATGTCCTTTGTACACACCCAATATAAGCAATTTTAACCTGAGATTCGACTGTGAATACCTTCATCCGAAAAAGTGAGGGCTGATGCAGAATGGCTAGTGATGCGGCTTCACATGATGCTGCGGTTAGAAACCAAGAAAGCCGGAGCGATGGAGTGGAGGCTACTTTTCATCTTTCGGTTTGTACAATACAGCTGAAGTGTGGTGGATGTTCTAAGAGATGTGGCAGACACCGAGGAGAGGACGTGCAATCAGAGAGTGGGAGGGGAGCAGGCACACTGGCTGGACACGTTCCTAGAAAAGACCCAGCATGTGAGCCAGAGTCCTTGAAGTGATATTCCAAAGTGCGTTTTTTTCGCCACCTTTTTTCTTTCATGCTCCAGCAGCAGCCGCGTGGTTCACGCTGTGGTCTGGAAAGAATATAACACAAATGGCAACAAGCCCTAACGGAGGTCATCCCTCACCCGAGTAGCATGCAGGGCGTTGCACCAAATCTAGTAGCACTACTCACGAAGGGAAGCCCTCAGTCACGTTTTTACCCCCTGACGGTAAAAAACCCTCACAAATCTGACACTAACTACAATCCACAGTGTCAGTAAGGCTAACGATGCAGCCCTATAACTATTATTGCCTCTAGCCATAGGGCTACATGCTCCTTACATCGTTCAAAATTAAGTCCAGTGTTGGAAATAACAAGTATGTAAATGTGTGGTGTCTGGAATTGCAGCCAAACATGCAACCTTGGCCAAACAACCCCAGATTCATATATATTGTACATATGATTTGTTCATATAAAAAATATGAACCACCCCATATATTTAAGAGCAAATACTTACGAGCCATTGATTGGATAATCACTGCAGTAATTAACATCATTAATGTATTTCAGCTTGAATTGTGATAATAACCTGGAATTGAGTTAATAACTGTCCAACACCAGTAAAACATGAAAAGATCGCACTGACCATCAACTCCGTCTGTGGTTGTAATCAGAAAAAATAATGAATGACTATGTTCAGAGATCACTCGGAGAAGTTACACTGTAGAAATCACAGGACTGGGACTAAACAGCTGCGTCCATAAGAAAACCACTTATTAGTGAGACTCATCAGAAAAAAAAGGCTTCGGTTTGCTAGAAAGCATAAAGATTGGACTTTGCAGCAATGGAAAAAGGTCGTATGGTCCAGATTGAGCCTATTCCAGAGTGATGGGCGCATCAGGGTAAGAAGGCGATCATGCATCGTGTCCACTGTACAAGCCTCTGGAGACAGTGTTATGATCTGGGGTTGCTTCAGGTGCTCGGGTCGAGACTCAGCAACGTTAGGTGGAAATAAAATAAAGTCAGCTGACCACCTGAACGTCCTGAATCACCAGGTCATCACATCTATGGACTTTTCCATCCCTGATGGCACGTGCCATATTCCAAAACACATATTACAATAGAATGTTTTGAGAGCATGAAGAATCATCATCATTGACACAGGAACTGGCCATCACAGAGTCAAACTTATTAAAAGTCTTTAGGATGTGCAGGAGAAGATTTTATGTAGTGGTTCAAGTCTTCCATCATCAATACAAGATCTTGCCAAAAATGAATACAACTGGATTATAAGATTGTTGAAACAATGCCATGGCAAATACATTCCATAATTAAACCCAAAGGCAGTCCAACAAAATATTAGAGTATATAAATATCTTTGGGAAGTGGGATGAGTAAAGTGCTGTGGTGTGTTAGCTATCTTGGGGGTCAGAGTAATGGCGTCCAGGTTTGGTTTACTACCTGGGACAGATTATTTCTGACATTTCCTTTCTTACGGGAACTCCCAGGAATTTGCGGTGTTCAGGATCAAGTTGTTGTCGTTGTCTGTGTACCACTTTTCCAGATGCTGGATCTCCTCTTTGTAGGCTGTCTCATGAATGTCTCTCATGTATATATCATCAGAGAAAGTCACTGTTGTGTTTGACGTGTGGAGGGAAATGTAATTATGTTTGAACAGGGCTGGCCTGAGAACACACAATATCATGATCAGTGACACAGAATGTTCAGAATTACGGTGAAAGAGGTCCAATTCCACTTTCTCACACTTTTGTCATCTATTAGTCAGGAATTTAGTAATGCTAAGTTTTTGCACCAGTTTTTGGAGGATTACTGTGATGAACGGACAGCTGAAATCGACAAATAGCGTACTAACAGGAGTTCTTGTGCTCCATGTTGTTGTTTTTTATGCACTGAAAAAAATATAGTAGATTTACAACCATATCATATTGACAGAATAAAAATGTTGATTTCACATCTGCTAACTGATCAGTAAATATCCACAGCCTGACACCCAGTCTGGGCCTGATGCCCTGTTGATGTAAAGCTTACTCAGATTAGCTCTCACCTTTTGTGGCTGTAGTACGAGAGCCTGCTCATTCATGAGTCCCTTTATGGGTATTTCATCTGCAGGTTTTTGGTCATCAAAGAACGCGAAGTGATGATTCAGGGTATCTGGGAGTATTTTAAAGTCTAATGACCCTCTTTAGTTCTCCCCAACCTTCCTGTAGTCCAGTGAGTCACTTTGCTTCAAAGCGGCATCTTGTAACCGCAGCCTGTACTTTTCCATCCAGCCAAGGCTTCCGATTATTAAACAAGTTGATGGATTTAGTGGGTAATGCAGAACTGTATGTAGGCCATGACAGATGAAGATTATTCCTCTTAATCGCCTCTGTGTGCAAACAAATCCTAGTTTGTGATTTCAAAGCAGTTCTGCAAGAACTTCCAGGACTTGAACATGTTTAATAGTCAGTCTTATTCTGCAGATTAGCGTGTTGTAAGCTGGAATGATTATCAATTATATAAGACATGATCTGATCAGTCCAACGCGTGCTGATGAGTTAGCTTTGTACTCTACAGTATGTTCTGACGATGCCTGTGTATACTTAATCTAAGATGTTGTTTTCCCTCTTTGGGAAATTCATATTTTTATAATATTTAAGAAGTACTGTTTTCAGCTCTATGGGATTAAACTCGCCTGCCAGCGATCACACATCCCTCTGGACGCATGTTCAGCTTGCTGTTAATAGCATCACGCGGTTACTCTAGGGCTAGCTTAGCATTCATTTGTGGGGGTATGTACACAGCAGTGATTATGGTGGTAGTAACGTCCAAGGAGTAATGTGTCTCAAAAATATCGGTTATATTGTGTATATATCTATACAATCTATGATAAAGAATAAAAATAAACGTCATGTAAATATCACA
>JAAGKR010009085.1:10348-28137 GCA_011419295.1 Clarias macrocephalus | reverse complement strand
GAGAGAGAGGGAGAGAGAGAGAGAGAGAGAGAGAGAGAGAGAGAGCGAGCGAGAGAGAGGGAGAGAGAGAGAGAGAGAGAGGGAGAGAGAGAGAGAGAGAGAGGGAGAGAGAGAGAGAGAGAGAGAGAGAGAGAGAGAGAGAGAGAGAGAGCGCAAGCGAGGTGCTTCCAAGTGAATTCGATTGGGAAAAGTGATTCCATATTGAATCGACTCGACTGTAGGAAGTGAATCAAACAAACTGTTGCGCTTGCAAAACTGAGATAAGGAACAGAACTGTGAAAACACATATTTTTAAATATTTAAATGTTTTATTATTTCATTCAATTCTTGACTCAATATGGATTATTTTTTATTTATTTATTTATTTTTTAGTAGTACATTTTAAATCTTGACTACTGAGCTGAACACATTTCTCCAGAGGAGTCTTTCAAAAAGTGTCAACGTCTGTGTTTCCATTAACGTCTTGGCATGTTGCAGCAGAGAGACAAGTTAATCTCATTGATGCGGCATTGGAAAGGCGCATCCTTTTCTCGTTAATGTCAGCAGCGTGTGCATGTGGGAGATGATACTCACGTCATGCGCTCCTCTAACCTCGACATAGCTCTGTCACTTTGGATTAAATGGAGAAAACAAATGGCAAGGTGATCAGGTGTGCGTTAACCGTGAAGCAAATTCTACAAGACAGCGCCATCACCTCAGAAAAGCAGCGATTTTCCTGCGGTCGCTTGGTTTCGCGTGCACGCTCACGATTAGTTCCGTGTGTTCCACGAAATTAAATGCATCTAAATTGAACATTCGGGATACAAGAGATGAGGTTTTATGGATACAGGACAGAAGGCTGTCCAAACAACAACCAAAACAAAGTGAAAAACAAAATATGGTCTAAATTGCGCGGCTGAGAGTTCGGGGAAGCATCATCTGGTCGGATCATTGCACTGACGTGTAGAAACCGAAGGATTCACGGTGAAACGAAGAAAGGCGCAGAAGGTCATAGAACAGTACGGAAGGTTCCCTGGTGGACTAGTGGTCCACATATGACGCTTGTTCTACAGTATGGTGGTTTGGGTTCTATTCCCAGTTAGGGAGCCAACCTGAGCCACTGGTCCTCTGGGGTGAGAGGAGCTGATAAAGGAACAGTTAGAACCTAGTCTTTATAGGTAGAGCATAGAGGTGGAGCAATTTAATATTTAATAAAATGTAATGTAAAGCCATTTCTTATGACATGCACAATAAGATAACATAGTGGTCATAGTGAGTAACATCGTGTTTATTATTATTATTTATTTATTAAAAATGATGAATATATAATGATGATTGGTTGGTTATCGTTGCTCTCTGAACGTTGCTTCTCAGAGATGTTTCTTTAACACGGTTACAAGACCTCCGTCAGTGCTCGGGGGCAAAGCTAATTGTTGAAGTTTTTACGGGTTTCCACTTTTTTTGTGGTCTTTCTTTACAAGCTGTGTTTCTCTTGGTCTTATTTACTTTGAAAGAGAGAGAAAGAGAAGCTGCTGAAGGAACAACTGCTTACAGCTGCTATAACACCAGTGATAACAGGAATCTCATTTTATGGACGTTCCACACATATAAACAAACAAAAAAAAATTACAATGGTGTAATTTGATAAACAAAGCAGAAATGCTTCAGGATGTGCTGTTACAGTAAGATAAACAAGAGCCCTGCTTTATCTCATCACTCTTTGCCTTAAAGTCCAAGCACAACACGTGGTGTCCTTTTCCATGCTGATTGGTGCCACACTGTAACTTGCGAGTTTTTGGATGGTTTGATATCAAGTGTGTGATGGAAACTTGGATAAATACTGGACCGTGCAGAAGTCTCGAGCTCATCCTCAGTTCTTCATATTCAATTCAATTCAATTCAATTAAATGAAGTAATGGGAACAATTTCTTTACTGCAAAAAAAAAAAAAATGGTTGTTTATGTAACAACCTCAACGGCAACCTCATTAACCCTCTCGTCTGTTCCAACCACTCAGCATTCACCAGTATACTGTATAATCACCAGCCTGATCATCTGATCAATGGTTCATTGCCTACGTTAGATCGTTTTCATGCTTTAATGATTCACTAAGTACTGTATGGCTTAACAAACAAACAAAAAATCCTCTGAAACTGCTCAGGTACAGGAGGCTGGACTGAAAACGAGAGACCTTGCCAAAAAAGAATGAGAGCCAAAAACACCTCCAGGGAGCCTGGAGAGCTATTTCTCAAGAAAAAAAAATACAAGAACGTCTGGCTCTTTGGAAGCAAACCATGAAGAGATGTGTGCTGGCTCAAGACTTTAGCAGAGAACTGTCTGATATTTTGACTTCATTCATTTAACACTGTCTGAAAGCGAGACACTGAGAACAGTGTTTACCTGCGATGCAGAGGCCGAAGATGCTCAGCAAGACCAGGATGTAGAGGGAGACGATGGCGTATTTGATGGCAGACAGAGAGTCCAAGTGGCCGCAGCAGCTGTCTGTTTTCCTGTGCCGCTTTCCAGAACTCGCTGCGCAAGTGAACAGGAAAGAGGTTAACGAGGAGGAACGAGGGCCGTTCCACAGAAACACGGTTCGGTGTTTCCCAAGATACAACAGGAAAATGATGAATCATGATGAACTGCAGGATTACATCAAGATAATTAGTGAACATTAGAGGAACAGATCAAAGTCAACTTAAAAAAATAAATAAAAAAATCTTTAAAAAAGTTTACACATGTCCAAGTTTTAACCCTAGTCAACCCACAACACAACACGGGAATTGATTGGATTTTCGAATTACGCACAACTTCTACAAACGCAACATTTGCTGTTTAGTTCTCAATTTGAACTGACCTAAAATATTAACCCTAAGGATCATGGCGGTGTTTACTGCATGTACTGTGATCTGGGTATGAGGTCAGAGTTTCACATTTCGCCACCACTCTTCAAAAGAGTGTGTGTCCATAAACACCCTTATTAAGACTTAAAGACCAACCTCCTGGGAATGATTTCCAAAGAAATGACTCACTATCCACGGTCTCGCCGTCGTCTCAGTTTATTAGCTGTTTTGTTTTGGATATTTGCACATCTTTGACTCATAAGGACCAAAAAAAAAATATGTTTCCAGCACCTTTAAGCTCTGTGGGACATTTAGGAACTAAGTGAAGCAAGCTGGCATTCCTGTACAGTATGTTGTAATGTTTGTTTAAGCACCCGAATGGCAATAAGGTTTGGCGTATGAGGACAGAAGCAGAGCAGAAAGTCAGCAAGTGCACAAATATGATCAAATACATAAATGACTGTATGTAAGAAATAAAGCCCTCCGAGTGTTGCCATGGAATTATTTCCTTATGTAACAATAATATCGTTCATTTTACCATGAATACACACATGCACGATGCTTAATCTTAACATGGAACCTTTTTTTAAATCTATCTTATCACGAGCATAACTGACAACATGTACTGCGCGGTATGTTGGCCATTATTCCCCTCACCTGTGTACATAGTTTGTTTGTTTTCACAGCTTGACTATGTTTTCTCTTCCTACATCTGATCTGCAGTTTCTTCCTCATTTCTTGTTTCTAACTAGCAAAATCCTCCCTCACAGATGTCAAAACACTCACTGGTTTCCATTGCAGCTCATGAGGGCAGCTCACACAGCTCCACATGGCACAGCCAGCTGTTCCGCTGTCAACACTACACACTCAAGGCTGCTTTATAACCCAGCATGCATGCTGATTCTCATTGCTTTGGGTTCAGGTGTCATGTGACCACCGTTAGATTTCGTTATTACGCACATATCTTTTCAAATTGAGACTAAAGTGGAGGACAGTTTCCCCAATGAGACATATTCATGTATCCAATATTTAGTGGTTTAAACGAGCAGAGTTTTTAAGTGTTAATCACAGGAGAACTTTCTTCCAACCTTGTTACATTATTTCTGATGGCAAATCCAAGAAGACCAAAAGCCTGATTATTTTTTATTCTATACAATACCTACCTTCTTCACAGAGGTTGAGTTTGGACAGGTTCCGTCCATCGTAGCCCTCCTCATATAACGAGCCATTGTCTCGCTCCTCATATGTGCTCAGGTACATGGCCTTGTTCTCCATTCAGAACCTAACACAGGAAAGAGACATTCAGAACCACTTTCGAGAGCTGAATAAGATCAATTAGAACTGTCCTCACTGTCCATGAGACCGATATCATTTACGATCATTATTCATAGCTTCATCATGGACAGAGCTGATCAGGTTCTCCACAATATACATGCCATGTCCAGTCAGAAACTAGTTAACTAGTGGCACAGTGAATAAAAATCTGTTTATTACTCAAAAGATATTTGGTTTGGCTATAGGGCAATGGCGTCTCAGTGATCGAGCGTTTTCAAAGAGAAGGTCAAGGGTTCAAGCCTGATTGGTGCTACACTGCCAAGGCTGTGCCCTTGGGCAAGGCCTCATAGTTGACACTGCATTCTGACCTAAATTCCTTAACAAGCTGGAAAATTTCAAATGGCTTCTTTCCCCATCTACCCCACTCAAAACCATCCTCATATCCACTCAAAATCGCCAGATTTGGGACCACCCATCATTATTAGACCAATTCAGTCAAACATTATATACTTCTTCCTGGTCAATTCTGAACCAGTGTTGCTCTTTTAAAAACTCCCGACTGATTCCTATTCATTATTACGCATCCCAAACAAGCTCAGTACCCATTTAGAACCATCAGACCTAGTCTAAACCAATACGGTAACTATTCCAAACCAACAGAGTAACCATTTAGACCACGTTACTGATTTAGACCCATGATTTAGAAGCATTCCAAACCACCACCCTTTTTACTCTGAACCATGATCCTTATCCATTAAGGACTATATTTGCCATTTAGCGTCATGCTCATACTTTTCCCAACACATAAGATCCTTTCCAAACCAAATGTACAATATTTATCAAAATAGTACCGAATCAAGAATCATTTTGAACCTATTCTGCACCAAGATTTAGTACTGTTATACTGTTAAGATTTAGTACTGTTATACTGTTAAGATTTAGTACTGTTATACTGTTAAGATTTAGTACTGTTATACTGTTAAGATTTAGTACTGTTAGAACTATCTGACACAGTTCCTAACCACCTTTTCCATTACAAACCATTATTACCTATTTAGGACAATCAATCTCATTTGAAACCATCTTCTTACCCAGTCCAATCCATCTGGTCCATGCTGAACTAACCAACTCTGATCCACCATTTGCCCTATGCTCAAGCATTTGGGACCAAAATTATGTCCATTTCGAGCTACTGTCTCACTCAATCAGAGCCATAATCACATTGACTGAGGGCATATTCACAGTACAGGTTTCCATTTCTTACTCTAACCAGCTGTATTTATGGGAGCATTTACTCCAGCCACAGCTGACTAAGTCATTAGTGAATTAATTGTAGCCCTAAGGAACATTGTACTTGGGCTCAGTGTTGACGACCACAAGGGCAATCATGGTAAGAACTGTGGTCTCACCATCTTATATTGTTGAAAGTTGTAATTACAACCCGAAACCCATGAGTCCATCTGCACTTACTGTGACTGTTTGGCCAAATCACATATCCGCGCAACCTGTCCCGCATAATTACAATCACACTCATGAATGTATGGCATTGTATCCTTTCACAAATGAGAAACACACCCTACCGAGCAATGCTGTATGCTAAGTAAGTGCTACGTTTTCCATTACCTCGTCTACAGGTGCCTTGGAGCGAGTGTCTGGACATGAATCACATGCCTTGGCTTTAAAAACAACATGACGAGAGACAAGCTGAATGCTCCAAGCTGCTTTTAAACGGTCCAGTAAAACAAGTGCCTGACAGCATGATCCAGGGTGTGTACAGAAATGACTGTGTGTGGCTTTCCCCTTTTTATTGGCTCTGTCTTCTGAATGACCTCAAAGATTTTTCTGAGGGTTTTTGTTTGGAATTCCATGATTGTGGGCTGAAGACTAAACCGATTATTAAATTAAATTGTTATACAACATAAAATTTTCATGTTAGTCCTTATGATCACAAATCTTTGGGGGACGATAATATTTGTATTGAGTTTAAGAGCACACATTATTTTATTCAGTTACAGCAATACACATAGTAGACTCATTTCAAAAACCAAATTCCAAGATGATATAAATAAATAAATAAATAAATAAATAATTATCTGAATACATGTAAATGACTGAAGGCAGAACTTGTAAGATGGATAGATAGCTGTGTGAATGGGTGGATGAATGAGAATGAAGATATACTGGTTCGGAGAAATAAAAAAAAAACAACAACGATGGATGAAGTGGGGAAATGATGGTGATGGATACATGAGAGGAACAGAAGGGAGTAAATCAAATTGTGGATGAAACAAATGCAAGGAAATTGAGAAACGATGGATTGAAGAATGATGGATGATCAATGAAAGGAAGGAATGGGAGAATAAAAATGATGGAAAAATTGAACAATGGGTGGATGGATGGAGAAATGGCTGGATGAACAGAAGGAAAGGATTGTTTATAAAGTGTCTTGTTTTTGACATCAACTGCAATAGTAATGAAATATTATTTTTGTCATATTTATTGGTATATTACTGTGGATTAAAAGGAATAAAACATCATGTGGGACATAATCTTATTGGAAACCTTATCAAACCATGAGTCTGCCATTGACTCATTTCCTATAAAATTTCAAGTTTAGTTTGATTTCTCTCGTAGTTTATCCTTCAAATTAACTTTTTTTTTTTTTTTTTTTTACTTTTCCAATGGTACCAACCATTCAGGATTAATTTAATAAATACTGGTTCATGTTATTTGTGTTGAAAAACAGTCATGATGGACTTTATAGTTAACAAGCTAAAATAGCTTAAGATCTGTCTTACATTAGCATGGGATGTTGCTGAGGTCTGTAAAATGAGGGGAAACGATGATGTCACTGTCACTGTTATTATCTGACTCGAGTGTTTGTTTGTTTTCTTTTTCTTCCAGAAGGTCACGCCTGACCTACAGAAGACGGAGGACGAGTTGCGAGAGAGAGCGCTGTTTATCAAGGTCATTAAAAATGGCTTCATCATTGGACATTTCATTAAGCGCTGCATGTGTGTGTGCTGACATTTAGGAGTCTGGCAGGCTGAGTTGCTAACACACTCTCTCACACACACACACACACACACACACACACACACACACACACACACACACACACATGCTGCTAGGAAACTGGGACTAGAGTTAAACACTGTTGGAACCAAAAAGACCCTGAGAAAGTGCAAATCTCCGGTCCAAGACTGTGTCTGTGACGAAAAACACTTTAAAATCCTCACATGGTATTATTAATATCTTAAGGAGCTTGTTTTCGAGTTCTGAGTTCAAGACTCACAAAATCACTGCAGAAAGACATGAACCAAAACAGGATGGAAAAAAATACATTGTCTGGTCAAAAATTAAGTGCCTGTTTTTGCATGTGATTGGGTAATTACTGCAGTGCAATGATTCTTTTTAACCTCAATGATGGCGTGAGTAGCTTCTCATTTCTTTAACAGCCGTGTCCAGAGCTGTATCCAATGGTTATGGAAAAGATGCCAATGGGATTCAGAAAGTTCATTGTCCTGCATCAAGCAAAGAAAGCAACTAAGGAGATAAAGCTGAAAATGCCGACTAGCGTTGAGTTAAGAACTGTCCAACACATAGTGCTGAACTTCATGATCAGCAAAGTATCATGAATAAGGAGGATGGAGATTAGTAGAATCCAGTAGAATCCAGAGCTATGTTTAATAGTGAAAAAAAAAATAGTGAAAACTCACAGAATTAGGACTTAATACCTGTCTGTCCATAAAAAGCCGTGCATCACTGTACAAGCCTCTGGAGACAGTGTTATGATCTGGAGTTGCTTCAGTTGCTCAGGTCGAGACTCAGCAACGTTATGTGGCACTAAAATTAAGTCAGCTGACAACCTGAATGACCAGGTTATCACCTCTGTGGAGATTTTCTTCCCTGCTGACAAAACCATAATCCAGGACTCTGGAGTGGGTCTGGAAAGTTATTGAAAGAATGTTATGAGGAATGTGTACTGAAGCTAACAAAATATTGGAGAGAAACTCAGTTTATCTATAGCAGAATGTGAAATTAAAGTGACATATCGGAGTAATGAATCTCTTTGGGACGTGTTGTTATGGTCTCTGTTTCATCTCACCACATTGTTGAATAGTTTCTGTTTGACGTACCGTAAATCTCCTTATATTCACTCATGAATGACTTTTAGTGGCTGATATTAAGCCAAGTTTATGATGCAAGAAATTTCCTGTTCGGAGAAAAATGCTTTTCCTCATTTTATTGCGTGGTTGGTTTGGACCTGAGACAAACACACATGTAAAATCACGGACTGTGAGTCTTTACAGCAGGCTGACAAAAAATAAAAATGATGAAAAGAGGCTAAATATATCCAACATTACAAGAGATATGCCCCTGCTGATGACCTCGCTAGTATGATAGAGGGATGAGAAGAGGAGAAAAAAACAGGAATCTGGAGGAATCTGGAACATTCCACAGGCTCAAGTTCAAATGTGTATCATCTGAGTGAAGTGTAAGTTGGCTCAGTGTGGCTGTTATTCACTGTGTGTGTGTGTGTGTGTGTGTGTGTGTGTGTACACACACAGTAAAAAGCTACACTAACCTCAACTCCAGTGTTTCAGCTGAATGGAGGACTAAGTGAACGTATTATAAATCTCTTTAGAGACTTTTTTGTTGTGAATCTGCATGACTTCCTACATCTGCATCTCCTACATCTGGAACTGCAGAGAAAAATTAACCCCACCAAAAAAATTCGTATAATTAATTATTTTTTATCATAGTCTATCTGAATTACAGTATTTCCCACAATGCCATTCGACTCCCTGCTGATAGTGAGTCCGTGTGAATCACACACACACACACACACACACATGAGGTGTCTGATGCTGCAGTGTGACACAAAGTCCTTGTTTATATTTAGTTCAATCCAGTATAACAGAGTTTTAAATAAAAAATAAAAAATCTAATTCGTTCATTTATTGATTTAATTATTTTATTTATTTTGGACTTTTTAGTCCAGACGTTTCCACCAAGAACACATCTGCTCCAAGTTGTTTAGGATTTATGGAGCTACTTATTTCTTAGTTTTGGATTAAACCCATTTTTAAACCCAAATTTAATTCATGTGACCAGTCTAACGTACTAATATTTATATATTATAATATATTATAATATCTATAAACTAATATTTATAAGAAATATATCTATAAGATATCTATAATAAATATCATAACTTTAGTAGGATGTGTGATTTCCATAAAAAATGACATCACCTGCACTAGATCATGATCAGGTGATCAGAAAAGAATAAACATCACCCACCTTGATAAAAGTTTCTCTTCTCTCAAAATCTCATCCTGCTCTTTCTCCTCACGTCTGCACAGAACACAGAGCGACTTCTCCTCCAACTCCTGCCTCTGTGTGTGGGTTTTCTCTTCACACAGCTCTCTCTCTCTCTCTCTCTCTCTCTCTCTCTCTACACACACACACACACACTGATGTACACTGAACAGTCCGCCTCTAAATCTCTGCATGTGTTCAGATTGGTGCGCTTGTGTTCTCCTGCACCATTAATACATCAGCCTGCTCTTCAATGTGATGAGATTCCTATTCATGACATAAACAGCACCACAGAGAGAGAGAGAGAGAGAGAGAGAGAGAGAGCAGATTCTCTTCAACAGGTGAGTGTAATTATAGACCCTGTTTTACACACGTGTCCCTTTTCTCCCTCGCCAGTGCGCTTCTACTTTGCTGCCCAGTTACTGTTGATATACATACATTATAATAATTATATCTCATATATCTGTCTCATACATACAGTATATATACACACAGGATATCTTATAAATGCAGATAGCAATGTATGCAATACAGAGAAATTAACACCAGGGGGAGACAGTAAGTCAATAAGTGAATGCATGATTGAATAAGTGAAAAAAACAACTGAGCAAACAAACAAACAAGCAAATGAATAAGATGTTCACAGAAAACTAAAGTGTAACTCTATTAAAGTATAGAGAATACATGAACTATAAATAATGCAGAAGTACATAAAGCATTGAAATGCATTCAAGTCTACTGTGTGTAAAATATATAGAATATAGAAGTTTGTTAAATTTAAATATAAGAAACAGCTACTTAACTGTGTTGAATATTAAAATTTTTAAAGTTTAAGTGAAATAGGGCTTTAATTCTTTACACACACTGACACTTTTTTATGAGCCGCATATTTATTTGGTCCATATTTTTACACCAGATGTCCTTCCTGAGACAACTCTTCTCATTTATTCAGGCTTGGGACCGACACTAAGACTACACTGGCTTGTGCATCGTCAGTGGCTGAGGTTTTACACGCACACACACACACACACACACACACACACACACACACACACACACACACACACTGTTTCAAAGAGAAATATTAAAATTACGATCATTTATAATGTTTTAACTGACATGTCCGTTAGAAGAATACATTTAAAAACAAGTCAATAAGCAAACAAACAAACAAAAAACAAAAAAATTTAATGTAACATAACTTCCCTTTGGGATTTAAAAAGTCCTCTATAAGCTTTTTTATGGTGCACTTACCATGAGAGGCCACTAGATGGAGAAGCCAAATCAGTAATTCAGGACTGCAGCTGAACGTCACTTCATCATGTGATACCTCCCACGTGTAATATGTAAGTCACAATAAAGACCAGATAAGCAAAATACAGGGTTTTGTTTTGTGAAGCATGACAATAATTTTTAAATAGTCTATTACCAATAAATTATTATATTTGACAGCCAAGGGAAGTCAGACTGTACATATCATTTTATTTATTTAGTTGTTTTATGCTTCGTTTAACAGGTTCGTTTCGGTAATAAACTCCTCACTGCTGCCATCTCTTTTATGTTTTTGTTACTGCGTATTCACTAACACATAAAGTAAAGGTGAGTAAAACAGCGCCTCCCCAAATACTATGTGGTGAATGTGTGGTGAAAAACGGTATTGCACTTCCAAATGGAAGTCAGGGCAAGTTGGAGTCACTTTCCAAAAAAAAAAAAAAACACATTAACCAATCACAAAATGCTGTCTTTATAGTGTCGTCAAACGTCCTTCCATATCACAAAGAAGAGAAAACAGTATAAAGTGCAGTTATTGAGGGTAGAGATTTAGTTTTTTTTAAACGAATACACTCTTTAAACTAAAGTAGCACTAGAGCAGCAACTAAACATTAAAACCCAGAGCTGCATACGGTTGGAAAAAGGAGGGATTCAGACTTTGAGTGAGGAACGTGATGTCCACACAGAGAGTCTCACTGGTACTGCTCAACTTCAGCTGCTCTTCTGATGGCTGTGACTCTTAAATTGTGACACACACACACACACACACACACACACACACACACACACACAGAGTGTAAAATATGTTGGCTTATTCCCTGTGCAACACTACTGTTATTAAACAAATTTAATGATGCTGAATAGAGTTGGTTCTTCTGGGCATCAGCACATCTATGTTGTCATTACTATACCGCTTCCTGCGTTTAAACAAGTTTGTGCTTCCTGTGGTTACATTTCTGTGAATGTGATCTTTATAGTGTGTTCATTATGATGAGACGAAATGCAGCTGTTGGTCAGCCCCCCCCCCCCACACACACTCTCTCTCTCTCTCTCTCTCTCCTGTGTCACCTATTCATTCAACAATCTAGTAACCTCTTTAATCCAACTAAGGACAAGGATAGAGGACAATGGTGATCACCAGTGTATTTATTCCCATTTTACAACCATGATAGGAGGAACTGCAGTGAAGATTTTGAAAGTGTGTCGGGAAACTTTATACTGCAGTGAGAATTTAACATTTAATACCTTCACAGCATGATGTCATATACTGTAGTAGTCTTATGGGAAGTTTTCCCACTCGCACTAGTTGATGCTGATCATTAAATGTAGTGGGTTGACGAAATTCTGTTCTTTACCTACAAGAACTCAAAGAACAGCTTTTCTTTAACAAATGCAATAGTGCATTCTGGGTTTGTGAACCATGAACCATGAAAAATGAGAAATCCTGTAGTAAGAGGAACCTTTTTATTTGAGGGTTGGCGTCTTTTGCCTCTGACACTGACTGTAGAGGAGCAGCTAAACAATACCTAAGCTTTTGCCCACTTAATGGAAAGGGCTTCCCTCTCTACTGTGGCATACTGTTGTTCATTGGGTGAGTTTTCGACTTGTGTACAGGATGGGTGTTCTTCACTCTCAAACTCTTAAGACAGCACCACCCTGAGCCCAGTCTCAAATGCATCCGTTTTGACTAGGAGCAGGCAGTCAAAGTCAGGATTCCAGAGGACAAGGGAACTAGTGAGGTGGGTCTTGAGTTGCTGGAACACTTTTCATCCATCTTCATTCTGCACACCTTCTCTGGAATATTCTTTTTCAGGAGATCTGAGAGGGGTGCTGCCACAGAGGAAAAGCAGGTGACAAAATGACGATAATAATTAGCAAAATGCAGAAAGGGATGTACCTGTGTTTTTGTCTTGGGTTGTGAGTATGATAGGACGGCCTCGACTTTGTTATCCTGTGGTTTCAGCAGGCTGCGTCCAATTTTATACCTGAGGTACTGTGCCTCGCTCAGCCCCATGTGAGATTTTTTGGGGTTTGCTGTGAGCCCTGCCTTCCACAACTCCTTGAGAACTTTCTTCAGGTGATGGAGATGATTTTCCTAGCCACTTGAATGAATAATGTTGTTGGCTAAATAAGCTGCAGCACAGGGGTGATGGTAGCACATGAGTGGCTAAAAGGTTGCCATGCTGACTGAAGAGAAGACCCCAAAGAGCTGGTGGCCCTGTTCAGTGCTGAATGCAGTTTTTTTCTTTTGCCTCTGGTGTGAGAGCTTCCTGCCAATAACCCTTTGTGAGATCTAAGGTTGAAATGAACCGGGCTTTCCCCAGGCAATCTACGGGATCTCCCACATCTGAAAGGGGGTAATAAGCGTTGAATTCAGAGATGGCATTTTGCCACTAGAAGTTGTTACATAGGTGAATTGACCCATCAGTCTTAGGTCTGGACTCATCGATTCCTCTATGATATCATGTCATAGCATGCTTTCAACTTCATCATTGATGGCATGATAGTGACCTTCTGGGGCTTCGTGCTGTCAGACAATTGCACTGGTCATGACATACTGTACTAAATGCATGAGCCCCGGTTCGGTGGAAAACACATCATTAAATTGCTCTACTAGTTCGCTCAGGTTCTGGTTCGGAGTGGGCATCAGTTCGTCTCCACATTGTACCAGCTCTAGGCCCTGCTTGGCAGACAAAAGAGAGGCAAGAGCTGAGTAGTATTGGTTCAATCCACCTTTTTAATAAATTGTCATAATAGAGCTCAGTGCTTTTGTAATTGACTGCTCTGACTCTTTCTCTTGCTGGGAGAGAGAAGCTCCTGCCAACAGGACAGGAATTTACAGGTGGCATTGGGGAGCAACAGGGGCACTCAGTCACCAGGCTGGAACTCCCATAGTTGTGAGGGTCACACAAAAGCTTGTTTTTGCTCTGCATGTGCTGTTTGACAATAGGGAGAACACAGTTAATGTTGTTTTGCAAAATTTTAACATACGCAACCACTAAACTGAAGGGTGAAGGCAGCTCCTCCCTCCCACTAATTGCCATGCACAGAGGTAACATGCAAAGGTTTGCATGGTGGTAATGTTCTTTTAATTCTTATTTTGATTTTATTATCATAATTTTATTATTTAGTTTATATATTGCATAATATATACTTCATGGCTTTGCAATCTTATTCTTCATCAACATACCTCTGCTAGTGGGTTTTTCTTCTCCTCCCCATAACACTTTTCAGGGTTACAATTGCGAAGGTTAATTTTTTTTTTGTTGTAAATGTCAATTTAACTTCTTTTTTAGTTGCAGTAAAATCATTATAATCACTTGCATCACAAGCCTGTAAACATTTTAACATGTCTTGTGTTGGCTTCTTGCTTAGTTCTGCCTTCCATCCCTGTACTAGTGGGTCTTCTTAAATGTATAGAGACACTCAGGTACAGGACAGATGATTTCTGTTAGCTTATGCTAGTGTAGTTAGCTAGTTTTAGTTTGACGTTAGCTTTGTTCAGCCTAATGTAGTCTAGGGTTGATGTAGTCTAGCCTAAGGTTGCAGACATTAACTTAGTGAGTTTTGGAGTTCCAGGTTGTATGTAATTGTGTAGAGTTGCAGTGCCGAACTGCTCATTAAAAGATCACTGACTGGTGTGTTCCTACAGACTGCAGACTGAAGGGGACCAGTGGTTTAAGATCCATCACTGCATACACAGGAGGCTCAGTACTGCTGCCCTGCTCCTGCACTGACCTCCACACCACACCTGAGACACTCACATGGCAGAAATACACAAATGAATAGAGTAAATGGGTAGAGTAAATATGCTGAAATATATGAAACAGGGCTGTAGTACTTCATACAAACTGACACACACTGTTTCAAAGTAAACTATTTAAATTATAACCGTCTGTAATTTAGCAATTTGTTGAAGTGACAGGTACATTAGGTCAGGACAAAAAAAAAAAAAAAAATGAAAAGAGCAGCAACTTTTAATGTCCATTTTGATTTATGAGGTACTCGGTCAGCTTTATTGTGGTGCAGTTACCATGACAGATCATGAGATAGGAGTATTTAGTAGCAGAAAAGTGGTACAGGAGCTGAACGTCATCATGTAACATCCAATGTGCACAATGTAAGATATACTGTAATACATACATATTTATTATGAGAAAAGAGAAATGCACAATCATAGACTTGAGAGACCTTTTCAAACGTATGTGGTCGGTGGTATACTGCTACGTTTTCACATCCTGTCTCAGCTCTTCCTGTGATCTGTAGGGTGTGTTCATGATGATGAGACGCGGTGCAGCAGTTGGTCAGTGTGTGTTTAGCTCTAATTCTCTCTTTGGATTAATGTGTGTGTTTGGGTCCTCAGTAAGAATGCAGGTGTGTTTTCTTCTCCTCCTCATACAGCTTCATGTCACTGAAGGTGAGTCTGCTGTTCTCTCTCTCTCTCTCTCTCTCTCTCTCGCTCGCTCGCTCGCTCTACCATTTAATACCTGTAAAGAATAAACTCATACAGTAATCTTAGGGAAATATAAAGTGAATGTTGAGCAACTGAAAATATTTGTACAAATTTAGAGGCTTTCTGTTTGACACCAAACCAGATGCAAATCAAAATGTGAGAAAAAAATCGTTGGTCTTCATAACGCCACTTAACACGTATTAAATAAGAACTTTGTGCCAGAGTATTATAAATCCCCGTCTATGTCCTGGGTTCATGTAGAACGCTGAGTCTCCTTCATCATGGTTGGTGTTCTGGATGTTCTTGTCTCGTCCCCCGTTCAGTTTCCTCTTGCTCTCTCATTGGCTGTTACTCATCAACGTTCTTACAGCCTCGTACATGTTCTTATACTACAAGATTTAGAGCCAATCATTTTAAAGATGATTGAAACACTGACGTGGGGATGCTGTCACTAAACTGCTGACCCATGTGATTTGTTCACACTGTCACTTCCTCCAGCAGCAGTTGGCCAGTTTGGTTGCGTGTCACTAAAACAGAAGTGTGTTAAGCGAGTGAAATACATACAGTATTTCAGTGCTGCAGGGTAACACATGATAAAAACAGACAAGACATGGTGTAGATCTTATATCTTTATTTTTGAGATATATTTTGGTGGTTTGTATATTGCTTTGTTTATATCTCTTGAACTACACATTTTTGAATGCCTATTAGATGAACAGGACATTTGCGGCTCTGTTCGTGTTTTTGTTAGCTTAGCTTAATGTAGTTCATTCGTTTTGTCTGATGTACAGTTTGTTGGTAGTCAGATTACTGTAGCTTTTGTTTAATTCAGCCCAGTGTTGTCTGTTTATCTCTCTTCATTTATTTGGTAATTTCCTCATTTTCACTTCTAGATGAAACTAGTTTCTCTGTTTTTTTTCTGGTTTCATGGCTGTCCTGTTCTTCCTGTCTATAAATGTCAGTGCTGCTCTGTGTTTAAGAATATTCACTATAACCCTCCCGCCTACTCATATCCACCATCACTATATTCAGTCAAACCACAGTGCGTAAGTTTTATCATTCTTGCCCTCACACTAGGTCTTCTGTGGCACGATATCATGGACAATATATTAAATGTTGGTGTGTTTCTACACTTTATTTGTTGTTGAAATATTCTTTAAGATTGACCAATATTTTCCCTCACAACACATACAAAAAAAAAAAAAAACTTTTACATTAGTTCATTTTTCATTATTAACCTTCAAAAGAGTGGCCAGCCGGCTAAAATTACTCCAGGAGCACGATGATGACTCCATCCATAACAACATCTAAAGAACTGTAGTGTCACACAGGCTTGGAGGACCCAAAAGCAAAACACAAAAGATTGGACTTAGTTTTAAAGATTTTAATGAAGAATGTGCAGGATATGGAAAGAGGGAGAAGCTTAAGCAGAGATTCAGTAGTCTGGGTGCAGTCTGAGGTGGGCAGTTGTCCGCACTGACAGTAATTGTAGACGGGGGTTAGGAGATGAGTGGTGCAGTGTCTAACGTGCGCAGAGTGAGCAGTGTGAGGAGATCAAGGCTGCAGCGCGCGTGCTGGATACAACGCGCAGGTAGAGAGCAGCAAAGGGATCAAAGGCGCCGAGCGCATGCAGTATATGAAGCACACAGAGAGAGAGCGAGAGAGAGAGAGAGAGAGAGCGAGAGAGCTGTGTAATGATATCGAGGTTGAAAGTTGAAGCGCTGGTGATCAAACTTGAATTCGGCAAACAAGTACCTTTAAACCGGGTTGCAGCAATCCTGAGGATTCGGGCAGAATTGAAGTCGATAACGGAAGCGAAAGATCAAAACTATAGAGTGAAGCTATAGAGCGGAGTGACGAATGAAATGGGGAACAGGTGTGCTCGCGCCGGTGAATGAGGCGGCAAAATGGAAGCCGTGGAAAGGAGTCGCGAGTGATCGCGTGCGCGTGACCTGGTGTACTGTTACATGCAGGCCTCACTTTTTCAGGGAATTTTTACTTAATAAATGAAATAATCATTACAAAAAATAAAAAACGAATATGTATATACACTGTATATATCTTATCTATACATATAATACAACTGTAAATTGGGTGTGTCTGTACATTAAAGATATTTGCAAAAAAAAATCATTTGTGGGGATGTAAAATGATTAATCGAACATTTATTTATTTATTATTTTTCATTTCAATGTTTTATTGCAATGGATCCACAGGAAGAGAAGATGTACTAATTAGAAATTTCAATAGAAAACGCCCTTATATATATATTAGTATGTGCCTTCTCTGCCTGTTCTTTATATATATATATATATATATATATATATATATATATATATATATATATATATAAATAAAAGAAAGTTTTTGTCTGTACACTGGGTCAGAACTCACTCACTGGAGGACCAGAAACCCGTCTGAGAGAATTTCTGTCTGTCTGTTTGTATGATTTTGTCTCACCATCACACAAAACTGTACAGACTGTAATGAATCTCCTGCAGTCCTCAGATCTCTGCCTGAAGTTTAATCTGCACCATCAGTGAATCTACATGTGGAGTAAAAGTGATGTTATGAACAGTTATGTGTGGATTTAATAATCTACTTTAAAATAATCTACTAATGCGCTACTGTCTCAATGTAAAC